>JXCR01128408.1:9346-21206 GCA_002079205.1 Phalaenopsis hybrid cultivar | reverse complement strand
ATATATATATATATATATATATATATATATATATATATATATATATATATATATAATGGTTGTTGGATCACCTTGTGCTCTGCTAGGTTTTCTGCGGCATGGATGAATGCTACTATTGTGGTGGACTTGGCTCTGGTTTTCCTTGGTTTCTTCCTTTGCTTTTTGAGTGTTTGTTGTTTTGGTCTTTCTTCGTCCTGTTCTTTCTTGGCTTTTTCCACTTCTAGGGCCTTTTGAAGTTTAAAAGTTACTATTCCATTGGTTTTTCGACTCCTTACTGTGGCTTTGCTTATTTTACTCTGATGCTTGATCCTAATGCTCTAGATTTAGCTACTAATATCCAGTGGGCTAAAGCCACATTTGTAGATATTATGGGCAAGGGGTTTGAAACGATCAAGAACCATGATTTTTTGGTCTTTCCCTAATCTTTCCATGAGGGTGCTAACCCTCTTTTTAAGCCTATCTATAGGAAAGGAGGTAAAATGGTGATTTTCTACACTGAGGAGGATATTCATGAGCTCACTGATTGTTGTAAGTTTACTTTGATTGGGACCATCCTAAAATGGAGAGTATTAGAAAGTTCTTCGATAGCCTGAAATTAAATGGGGCTTGGAGATTTGGACTCTTGGATGGTAGGCACATCTTAATCACCTTATCCTGAGAAGAAGATTATGCTCTTTTATTTTCCAAATAGACCCTACTTATAGAGTGGATATCTATGTAACTTCTCAAGTGGACACCATATTTTGATCCTAGTAAAGAACTACCTATTGTTCCCTTATGTTTCAAACTTCCTGGACAAAAAGAACTTTTTTTTAATCATAAAGTGTTGTTCAATATTGGAAAGGCTTTGGGTCGACCTTTAAAATTAGATGTTCCCACTTTTAATCTGTCCATACCCTTAGTGGCAAGGATCCTGATTGATAGGGATATCACTCTTCCTGCAATGGAGGAGATATGGCTAGGTACTGAATATAATGGATATTGGCAAAGGGTCATAGCTGAGCAGAGAACCTATTGCTGTCATCACTATAAAATATTTGGACATAAAAATGATAGGTGTTTCAGGTTGCATCCAAACAAAAGGAAAAGTCCGGAGGAGGCCCCTAAGGGCTCTGAAGATTTGGGTACTTCATTGGAGAAAGGATTATAAGGTGACAGGATTTCAACATGAGATCTCAGCAGGAACACAAATGAATTGGTTGAGGGTACCTCCCCACTTGCTGAGAGGGAGGGTCTAGCTCCTACTCAAAGGCATTCTGAGATGCTTGGAGAGAATCTAGAGGTTGCGATGAATTAGGTTATGGAAGGGCAAGATGCTATTGATTTGATTCAAGAAGTTGTTAGAGAACCTAAGTGGAGAGGTTCTCTAGATGATAGTTTGATTCATCAAATGAAAACTGTCATTGAGGAGGAATAGCAAACCCAGAAACATAGAAATAAAAACAAAGGAGCTTGAAAGTTAAGGAATTTCTTAGATGGGCCTATAACAGTAGGTGAGGGTACTTCTCAGCATGTTCTTTTTATTGCTAGAACTAGAAGGAGGGGGAAATCAACTTCCTTTGGATGAAGAACTTTTTGTGTTGGAATGTTAGGGGACAAGCCCATCCTAAGCCCCTTAACAGAATCCTTGCTCTTAATAGGATGCACAAACTTTAGATTATTTTTGATTTGGAACCTTTGGTTTCCAAGCACCATCATAGGATTCTTAAAAAATTCCATGGCTTTCAGAACTTCTATAATCTTAACAATAAAATATGGATATTATGTAGAAAATAAATCCATTATACTGTACTCACGGACAATGAACAGTTTCTTCATTTGACCTTTACCTTGAGTGAGAGCAGTGGCATGGCACTTTCATCTATGATGGATGTTCTTCCTTGGCCCGATAGCCATCTATTGGATATTAGCAAATCCCTCTATCCTTTCTAGTTAGTAGTGGGATTTTAATTGTTTGGCCTCTCCTAATGAAAAACTTTGGGGTAGATTGCTTGATTTAAATATGATCAGCAGATTTAATGATAGTATTAAGCTATCAGGGTTATCTGACTTGGGATATAATGGCCCAAAATTTACTTAATGAAGAGGACAGTTGTGAGAAATATTTGACAGAATTTTGATTAATGATGTTTGGCTAAAGGAATTCCTTCACACCTCAGTTCAACATCTTTCTATGACTGCCTTTGATCATAGAACCCCCCTTATCACCATTTCAGCTTCCCCCACTAAAATTAAAACTTGTTTCAGTTACCTTAATATGTGGTCTTTACATAATGATTTTCTGCACCAGGTGTCTCAAGCATGGAAGGATTGTTCTCATTTGAATCCTTTGATCAAAATTTGGATGCTCTAAAAGAAATTGGGGAAACACCTTTCTCAGTGGAATTGGAATGTCTTTGGTGATATAAATGCTAGGGTGTAGGAGGCTGAAAGAGTAGTGGTTCAATTGAAGAAGCAGTTGGAACTTAATCCATAGGTCAGCTCTGATCTCCTTAAAGCTAATGAAGATCTAATGAATTCCATTACTATGTAAGAAGAGTTCTATGCACAAAAAGCTGCCAAAGTCAAATTTTGTGAGGGGGATAGAAACTCTAAATTCTTTCATGCTTGTATTAATTTTAGGAGCAAATGTAATACAATCCAAAAGATTCATGTTCCTACTAGAATTTTGCTTAACACTACTGAGTCTATTGCTTCTAGTGTGGTGAGCTACTTCAAAGGGATCATTACTCAACCACTGACTGTTAGATCCCCTAATAAAAAAGAAATATTTATCCAGGATGGCTTTTGTACTTGATGAGAATGTCTACTTTAGCCTCAATTGACAACTCAAAAGTTGCAGGTCTAGCTGGTTTCACAGCTGACTTCTACAAAAAGGCATGGAATATTATCAAGGAGGATGTAATTGTGGATATTCAGAGCTTCTTTAGGGGTACCAACCTGCCTACTTACTTTACTTGCTCTACCATCACCTTGCTTCTAGAAGATAAAGCCAAACATAAATGGGAGCACTTTAGACCAATTAGCCTCACTAATGTAATGCCAAAAATTATTAGTAAGGTGTTAGGTGTTAGCTGTTAGAATCCAACTTCACCTTCATCAGCATATATGTGACAATTAGTCTATTTTTGTTAATGAGAGAAGTATAGGAGATAATGTTCAGTTGGTGCAAGAATTGGTTTTGGATCTGGATAAATAATGTAGAAGGGGCAATGTGATCTTCAAGTTGGACATTTAAAAGACATATGACACTATACATTGGGGTTTCATTGAGGAGGTGCTCACTATCATAAGTTTCTCACCTTCTTTCATATCTCTTATCAACAGATGGCTTTCCAAAAGCTACTAATCTATCTTTATTAATGCCAACTCTCATGGTTTGTTTTGTGGTTCAAGGGGAATCAAGCACGGTGACCCATTATGTCCCACAATTTTTATTCTAGCATTTGATTACCTGTCTAGGCTGCTTAATGCAAGTGATATCAAAGGCTCCATATTATTTGTATAGTCACAGGTCTAATATGATTACTAACCATCTGGCTTTTTCTGATGATGTTATTTTATTTTTTAAAGCTATTAAACTTGTTGTTAAATTGATTCTTCAATGCTTAGAGAAGTTTCAAGTTAGCTCAAGTATGTAGTTAAATTCCCAGAAATGTATGGTAGTTTTCATCCACAAGTTTAAAAATGATCTTAAACACTAGATTTCTAAGTCTACTAGTTTTTGTATTAATTCCCTTCCTTTAAAGTATCTAGGAGCCTGTCTTTTAAAAGGAAGGATTAAGCAAATTTAGTTTGATCATATTGTGGAGAAGGTTCAGGATAAATTAGAATGTTGGGTGAACTCTTTTTTGTTTAATGGGGATAAAATCACACTATTGAAATGTGTGCTAGCCACCCTTCCTTCTTATTTATTCCAGATGGTTGTGAGGAAGAAATATACTCAATTAACTCTTGAAAGAATCTTTAATAAATTTTTGTGGGCTGGTCAGAGGAAACAAACTCACTGGGTTAGTTGGAAGAAGGTCTGTAAGGCCACCAAGGTTTGTGGTCTAGATTTAAAACCTTTCCTCAAATCCTTCACATCAACTTATGTAAGCTTTGGATAAAATTTAGAGCACAAGATTCATTATGGTCTAAGTACATGATGGGAAAATATTGTAAAGATCTTCATCCTATGTTTGTGCAAAGGAAAATTAGGAACTCAAAAATTTGGACCAATACGCTGAAGGTCAAAATTGAGACAGAAAAACTCTTCAATTGGGAAGTGGGGGAAGGAAAATTTAATTTTTGGCTGGACAATTGGACTTTTGATGGTAGATTGGGTCATAGTTACCCTTTAGCTGCCGATGACTCTTTACAAGTGGCAGATCTTTCCGTGGATGGGGGTTGGAATTTACTGGCTCTTCAGACACTATGTGACTCTTCTTAGATATCTAGTATCCAAAAAATCTCAATTTTTTCATCTAAGAAGGATAAAGTGGTAGTCAAAAATAGTTAATCACAAACTATGACTACCTTTATTTGGGACAAATGCTTCCCTCAGTAGGAGGACCGATGGGGTTCAAGGGTTTGGTGTAAATTTTTGTCACCATCAATGTCCTTTTTCTGTTGGAGGTTATTTCATAAGCTTCTTCCCATGGATGACATTTTAAAATGGAAAGTATTAAGGGGTCTTTCTTGATGTGTATTATGCAAGATGGAGGAGGAGTCCCTGAACCATCTGCTTTTTAACTGTTTGGCAGTTCAACAGGTATGGAGGTGCATCCTGACCAAGTTTAAGATCCCTACTTTACAACCATCTTGAATGGATTTCTTTCAATGCTGGGAAGAGTGACTGGAATGCAATGTGTTTGTGGTGCCTTGTATTGTTGCATGGTTTGTGTGGATGGCTACAAATAATATCAAATTCGAGGAAACTAATTTGGAGGTCAATGAGATTGCTCATAATTTCTTAACTTATATTCAGAAACTTTTTAAGTTTAAGAAGTTTACTAATATTCTGGATCAAGCTGCTCATAGATTTTCCATTCCTCTCAAGCCCTCACTGATATGTTGGCACTCCCCCCTACGGGATGGGTTAAAGTTAATAAAGATGGCAGTTTCTTAGCCCCCCATGCTGGTATGGGGGGAGTCTTCAAGGACTGTAATGGTGTGTGCCTGCTCTTTTTTCATTCACTTGCTTGGGCAAGGGATCCTTTGGAAGTTGAAGCTCAAGCAATCTATTGGGCCATTTTGTTAGCTAGAAGGTGTGGTATGATAAATCTTTGGGTGGAATCTGACTCTCTCATCTTAATCAATATCTTGAATGGTCTTAGTTGCTATGCTTGACATCTTGTGTGTTTGACTGCTGGTATCCAAAACTTGGGGCTGGGAATTAATCCTATTTTTTTCCACACTCCTACGGAGGGTAATAGAGCTGCTAATTAGTTGGTAAGATTTGGTCTTCACTCTGAATAGAATCTCTTTAGCAAGACTGCCTCACCTTCTCTAGAGTTTCTTTTGTATGGGGATCTTTTGCCTCTTCCTTTTATTAGATGTATTCCTGAGTAGGTTTTTGTTTTGGTGAGAAGGCCCTACAGTCTGTTAGGTCCCCTCAGTTTTGATTGTAATTTTGTGCTTTATTTTAATGCATTTGGAGCTGCTTTACCTCCTTCACAAAAAAAGCAAATATTGACATACATATATATATATATATATATATATATATATATATTGGTTGAAGGAGTTGTTTATGACTCCCTACATGTTGAAGTAATAAACTAGTACAGACATTAAAAAGGGACTGGGGACTTCTTTTTGGTTCAATACAAGAACCAAAGAACTCCCCCAAAAAAGACTAGGGACCAACCTCCCAAAAAATGGAAATTACGATGACTCAACAAAGAAAGAAAAATGAATGTAAAATGCATTTGCACAAAAAGTAGTCATGTGTCCATATAAGCAATTCTGAAGTGAGGAACATCTAGAGTATCTCCTTGCAGCAGGTAATGCAGGGTTGGTGGAGGGTTAGCGGCAACCTTAGTCATGTTAGAATGTGATCCAATCTGTGCTAACCAATTTGCAGGCTGATTTCCTTCCCTATAGATGAAAGTGAACTGAATTTGTACCATTCTACTAAGATCTCTGATTTTATTAAGCCAGTATGAGTGATGCCGGGGAGCTCCCTCCTCATGATTTAAGAGGTGAATAATTATAGCAGAATCCACTTCTAACCAAAGCTTATTCCACTTAGCCTTAATGGCAAGGATGATTGCCCAATACACAACAATAAGTTCAGTATCAGTTGCATCAGTGGCCATAACTAGGGTGTAGAAGTATAACAGACACTTACCCAAATGATTTCTATAAATGCCACCCACTCAAGCACCATCTTTGGTAAAGCTTCCATCTGTATTAATCTTCACAATGGGAGAGTTGGGGGCTTTCCAGTAGACTCTGATAACTTAAGGATATTCAGAATTTATTATTGGACTGGAGTTGGAGACGTTAGGAAATCTTTTCCAGTTAATCATCTTATGAAGATAAGATAGACAGTTTCTAGCAGTTTTCCCAACATTTGGATTAACATCTTCAAACTTAACTTTTTTTCTTTCCATCCAGATAAACTAGGGAACGATGAAGGGAATGGTAGCATATTTTCTCTACTGCCAGCTCAACCAGCACTTGACAAGCCTGTCCCAAGTGAAATCATTCTCATCAATGGTCAATTGATTCAAGATTTGTTTCCAAGCCAGTTGGGCAAAGTTACATTCAAAAAATAAGTGATTCAAAGTTTCTTCCTCATTCTTGCATAACCAAAATTTAGATGGACGCCTCAATCCCTTTAGTTTAAGTATGTCATTAGTAGGGATCATTTTATGAAATATTCTCCAACAGAGAAAGGATATAGAAGGGGATAGAAATTTGTTCCAAATCTTGTCTCCCCAGAGTGTTTGCTCCCGACTGAAACTTTTGGAGTATATGGCTTTGGTAAGGCTTTGATGGGAGGTAGTTTGCCACAGAACTTTATCAGTTGTACTTCTGTTGAACTTTATGTTGGCCACTTTAGTAATAGAGTGAGCTTGCAGCAGATTGGAAAGCTTAGCTAGGGACCACTCATCTCCATCCCAGCAATCAACCACTTTCAAATTACTATTATAGATATTAGTAATGGGGGATAACCAGTCTTTGGGACACCAATTGTCAAGCCAAAACCTGATATCACCGTTAACCAGTTCCCACCTATAAGTGGTTTCAGCAATATGTCTGAAATTCAGCATTTTCACCTAGATTTTAGAATCTCCAGTTTTCCTTAGCACCAGGGTGGGGTGTTGGTCTTTACAATACTTTACCCCACAAAAATTTTGCCCACAGGGAATATTGAGCTCTGAACTTTATCCAAAGCTTACAAAAATTTATTTGAAGAAGTTGATTAAGGTCCTTAAAGCCAACGCCCCCAACAATTTGAGGTTTAGCAACTTTTCTCCAGGAAGCCCAATGCATTTGCTGCCTTTGTCCAGACCACAGGAATTTATTGAAAATTCTTTCCAGATGGGTTTAAGTGCTTTTCTTAATATTAGTCATTTGCATTATATAAGATGGAAAGGTAGTGATAATGCTTTTTAACAAAGTAATTCTCCCCCCATTTGATAAGAAGGTATGTGTCCATCCATTAAGAAGATTTGAGATTTTGTTCAAGACCTCATCCAATTGAATTTGCTTGGTTCTGCCAATGATATCTGACACTTTGCTGGATTGAAGAACATTCCTGAGTGAGCTTGGAATTTTTGTAGTATCTGGAAAACTTTTTTGATGGCATTCTTACTGGCTCTAGAGAAAACCATTATGTCATCAGAATACAATAAATGGGTAATGACAATATTAGATCAATGGTGGTATCTGATATGACTGTGATTTAGAAGAGCTTCATCCAACATTCTAGATAAGTAATCTATAGCAAGAATGAAAATGGTGGGTTATAAAGGATCCCCTTGTTTTGACCCTCTGACAGCAATGAAAGGGCCCCTCCCTTGCCCATTTATCAAAATAAAGTCTTCATTATCGTGTAGCCATCTTCTAATCAGGTGACACAAATCAATATTAAAACCTCTAGCAATGAGGACTTCCATTATGAAATTCCAGCTTATGTTGTCATAAGCTTTCCTTAAGTCCAGATTATATTTCATATTTCCCCCTTTACAAGATTTGTTCAAGTCCTGTAATAATTCTTGAGCCAGGAGAGTGTTATCAATGATGGACCTACCTTTCACAAAAGCTATTTGATTGGGATTAATTATGGAAACCAGGTGGGGTTGTAGCCTATTCACAATAACTTTGTTGATTGTTTTTCTGATGACAGTAGTCAAGAAGATAGGCCTGAAATGATTCCAATTTTGCTGTAAATCAGATTTGGGAATTAGCACAGTGGTGGAGGCACAAAAATAATTAGGAAGGTTGTTGCCTAGGAAGAAGCTTGTTACTGCAGCAATGACATCAGCCTTAATGGTCTCCCAAGATTTCATGTAAAATTCAGCAGTGAAGCCATCAGGGCCAGCAGATTTGTTGCTGTCAATGGAGCTGATAGCATTCCAAATTTCCTTTTCAGTGGGGATATCTATAAGCATGAGGCTAGCAGTGTAGTTCAGTTCAACAAGGAAGTATGCCTTCTCAATAGGGGGTATGATGTTTTGGTCCTGATTTAGCAGATCTTTATAATATTTGATGGCATCATTAGCTATATCAGTATTATCATGTAACCAATGGCCATTAGCATTTTGAATAGCATGGATTGTGTTGCACTTTCTTCTATATTTTGTATAGGCATGAAAGAATTTGGTATTTCTATCCCCATCAGTGAAGATATTCATAGCAGCCTTTTGTTTAAGGAATTTCTCCTGATAATCAATAACACTAAGAAGATTGTTCTGAGCAATCATCAATTTCTTTTCCTCCACATATCCAATCTATTCCTCTTGCTCCAAAGCTTTGACTGCATCCTCAGCATCTTGGACTCTAGCTTGCACATTTCCAAAGGTTTCCAAACTCCAATTTTTGAGAGCTTTGGCAGTTTTGATTTTTTGTAGACTTAACTTGATAAAGGGATCAGAATGGAAGACCCCATTCCAAAGGTCATCAATATACTTTTTATAGGAAGGGTGTGCAACCTACATATTAAGATATCTAAAAGGGGGAGGGGAGTTATAATTATCAGTAGAAGTAATACAGATAAGTAAAGGTCTATGATCAGAGCCAGAAAGACTAAGATGAGTGGCAAAAGTAAGGAGGAATTGGTTAACCCAAGCATCATTAACCAACATTCTATCTAGCCTCTCCCAAATAACTCCCCTCTTCCAAGTGAAAGCAGGCCCCATGTAGCCCAAATCAAAGAGATCAACCCTGTGGATATTTGACCAAAGGAAAATAGGTTGAGATTTTCATACCTCTTTTATACAGTTTTTAATGATATTGCACTTTAAAGAAAGGTATTTTTGATGTTTTGTTGTAGGGATAATGAATTAGGGTCAATGGAGCAAAAAGATGCAAAAAGGAGCGAATTTGCAGCAAAAAGGACCAAAATGTGGAGAATTGCACTAGGGTGCCGACGGCGCCATCGAGGCCGCCAACGGAGAGATTTTCCCGAGGCTACAGAACAAATTCTCCAGAAGGGCGCCGATGACGCCATCGAGGCCGTCGACGGTGGGATTGACGGTTATGAGACATGTGCAATGGATAAGGTCGGATTTTGGAGGGGTGCGTAAGCAAATCTTAGGAAACTCATCCACATATTTAAAGAGAACATTTTGGCTGAAAATTGAGGAGGGGGAGAGTAAGTTTGGAGTAAGATTGGAAGCAGAAAAGGAGAGACAAAAGCTTGCTAGAGCGTATAATTGTGAGGAATTTTCGAGAGATTGTAAGAGTGGAGGGAAAGTGAGAGATTTCTTCCTCCTTGCTACTTCAAAAAGGAATTGCTTCGAGAGATTGTAAGAGTGGAGGGAAAGTGAGAGATTTCTTCCTCCTTGCCGCTTTGAAGAAGAATTTTCGAGAGATTGTAAGAGTGGAGGGAAAGTGAGAGATTTCTTCCTCCTTGCTACTTCAAAGAGAAATAGGAGGTGCTAGAGAGAGTTCATAGAGGTTAGAAAGGTTCCAATATTGTGAGGAACTCTTTAAGTTTGTAAGAGTGGAGGGAAAGTGAGAGATTTCTTCCTCCTTGCCGCTTTGAAGAGGAATTTATTGTAAGAGTGGAGGGAAAGTGAGAGATTTCTTCCTCCTTGCCGCTTCAAAGAGGAATTCTATGTGCTTGTAAGAGTGGAGGGAAAGTGAGAGATTTCTTCCTCCTTGCTACTTCGAAGAGGAATTCTGCGTGCTGTAAAGAAAGGAAGAGATTCAGAGGAACTTCGAGGAGTGTTCTTGAGGGAGAAATTTAGAGATAAGTTATTTACTTGTTATAGTTTGTACGAACTGATTCATATATGAATTCCAAGTTGTGTTGTGCTTTCCCCATGAGTTCTGAGTAGTTTTCTCTGTCTTTCTCCTAATCTTGAGATTCGTGAAATGGTGATTTGAATTGGTGAAGCCAAGAAAATGTTTAAAAAATTGTGATGATATTTTTACTTCAATCTTAATTTACTTTCAATCTGGCCAATTGATTTATTAAGATATGTTGTTTTACAACTAAAGTGAAGATTACATCCAAGATTCAGGGAGGTCAAAGCCCATGGAAGTTGGGTGCAAATAAATAGGGAAATATTACTATCGGCGTAGAATTGGAGATTTTAGAGTCACCGACTAAAATCCTNGCATTTAGGAGTAGTTGCTATATAAAACATCATTTTAATTGACATTCCAAACTAAGGACTAATTGTAGTAGATTAGAATTTAACTAAGGACCTCTTACCTCCCTTCCCTGTGGGATTGTTAAACGGGACTCCACTAGAGCCCAGTATTACTTGAGCGATACGTACACTTGTGTTTGAAATTGTGACTTTACAAAATCATTACAAATATATAAATCTAGGTTCATAAATTCTTGCATATTAAAAGTTGCATCAAGTTTTTGGCGTCATTGTCGGGGATTTAAATCTTCTAGTAGTGATGTCAAATTTTTGTATTTTTAGGTATATAAAAAGTCGCGGTCAAGCATTTCAATAAAGGCCTGTTGTAGTGTTAAAATTTGTTATAATGGCATTAAGACCTGAGAGGGTTGTGTAATTCTCAACAAAATAGAACCACATTTAGATTCAATGGATGGTTAAATTCATGGGAGTTGAATGCAAACAAATAGAAAATATACTTTGATGGGCATAGAATTGGAGATTTTAGGGTGACATACTAAAATCCCCAATTCGGTCCTATTGTTTCAGTACTTAAGCGGAGATGTTGGCCTTTAGCCGAGGGGAACGTGGGAGCTCTGAAGTGAGAGCCAGTATCCTCCCAGCCTAGCCACAAATTCAGTNCTTGTCTTGAGATTTGTGAAATGGTGATTTGAATTGGTGAAGCCATGAAAATGTTTCAGAAATTGTGATGTTCTTTTCACTTTGATCTTAATTTACTTTCAATCTGGCCAATTGATTTGTTAAAATATGTTGAGTTTTACAACTAAAGTGAGGATTACATCTAAGATTGAGGGAGGTCAAAGCCCTTATAAGTTGGGTGCAAAAAAGAGGGAAATAATATTATCGGGTGTAGAATTGGAGATTTTAGAGTGACATACTAAAATCCCCAATTCGGTCCTATCGTTTGGGTGCTAAAGTGTAGAGGTTAGCCCTCAGGTGAGGGGAGCGTGGGAGCTCCAAAGTGAGAGTCNGAAGGATGTTTTCTTATATATTGAATATCACAATTAAACATTATTCCCTATAATTAGTTATTATCCAAATTAACT
>JXCR01128407.1:55036-90556 GCA_002079205.1 Phalaenopsis hybrid cultivar | reverse complement strand
GAATGATAATAGATTTACATGCATACCACTCAATTTTAAGGCATCAAGGAAAACCAAACTCAGTAAGGGGCTAAAGCACAAGCCACCACTTGATATTTTTTAAGAATGAAGGAGAGCCAAAGGGTAGAATCAAATCCAATAGGTGGCCAAAACCAAACCATCATAAAAAAAAACTGAGTTTAGCAAGGGGGGCAAAACCCAAGCCACTATTAAACAGTTGTTCAAAACCAAAAATATAGTCTCCCATATATTTTGGAATAAGGGACATCAAGAAGCACCGAAACCAGCCCCAAAACAAGGGTTCAAAATCAAAATTATAGTCTCCCATATATGTTCGAATAAGGGACATCAAGAAGCACAAAAATAGGCCCCAAAATAGGAGTTCAAAACCAAAAATATAGTCTCCCATATATGTTCGAATAAGGGATAGCAAGAAGTACTGAAACCGGCCCCAAAACAGGTGTTCAAAACCAAAAATGTAGTCTCCCATATATGTTCGAATGAGGGACAGCAAGAAGCATAGAAATCGGTCCCAAAATAAGTGTTCAAAACCAAAAGAAAGATCTCAGCATATGTTCAAATAGGAGCAACAGTAATGGGAGTGATCAAACTGAAGTATAAAATTTTTCTTCTCATAACATTGAATCTTTCTTTACCAATCTTGAATTAATCTTCATGCTAATTACAGGTCAAATAAATGAATAATAATATTTCAAGAAAAAACTAATCTTCTCCAATAAGCATTCTATATCCATGGGTCTAGTTTTCTTGAAAATAAAACTATGCTTGATATTAAATAATCATTAAAAATGTAAACCAAAAGAGGAGACCCCATTTCCAAATAGATCAAAGTTAAGCATAGAAGAATATCTGTAATACGCGAGAAATGAGGCAAAATTAACGAGAGAAAGCTCTATAAATAATAAGAATCATGCTGAAGCATATATCTCATCCTTCAATTAAGAATAAGCAAAGAGAAGGAAGGATTTTTACTTCCAGGAGACTGTAAAAGAAAACTCAAGAACAAGAAGGCTCAAATCGCGAAACACAACAGCCCAGGATGCTTTCTCAAAGCAAAAATAACAACCCCTATTTCTCCCCCCATGGGGTATTTATTGCCAATGAGAGGTCAAGAGGCTCAAGGCAAAGAAAACAACCAAACTCAAGAACGAAAGGGTAACCAAACTCTCTGCACGAGAAAAACCGTTACAAGAAAATGACTGAAGGTTATGACCAGAGATGAAGGCCAGTCGCAACCGGAGATGAAGGAGGTGACCGAAGTAACCGGAAAGGGGGGCTTTACTACTCAACTGAGAGGATCAAGGGAGCTAGAGCACAGTTTGGTCCCAAGAGGAGAAGGGAAGGTGCATGTAAGAGGGATTAAGTTTAGGGATTTTTTAAAACCCTTTATTAAAAAAAAAAATTATTATTTTTTTTTAAAAGAAAATATCAAATTTTCTGCAACTCATTTGTGAACGGCGCCCCAATAAAATGGGTGTCCTTCCTACCTAAAATCAACATTTTGGACGCGATAGCATGGTCCTTTTCGTTATCCTGGGCCATCTAGATAAATTTATCGACGATCACACCAAATTAACCTCAATTTTTGCGTGTTGCGACAAACAAAATTATTTTGGTCCAATCAAATCCCTTCAACGGGTAAAAATAAGAAAAAGTTGACAGGTCCTCGCATAAGTGAAAACTAAAGTCAAACACATTGCTCGCAGTGGCAAGTCAAACGTCACTCACGTCATGGTGTCCACCTATGTCTTTCAAATTTCTATAGGAGTTCAATTTGGCCTTCAATATGTCGGTGTTTTAATTGACTCAATCAATTGAATGTTGAGGATCTGAAACCGCCCAATGAAACTTCTATAAGCGAAAAAGTAGCTCAAATTTTTTAAGTTGTGTAGATCCCAGTCTAGTCCTCTAAAAGAGTCAAAATAAAGAAATCCTAAGGCTAGATCCAAGGTTATTTAGGGAAGGGAAAAGAAGACCTCAAAATGAGGTCAACAAATGGACCTCCAATAGGTGTGGTGTGCTACACAAGCACGACACGCTTATTGGGCGTTGACCAAAACAATCAACAACATCTTGAAAGAATCTCCAAGAAACCATACTTGGGAAAAATCGAATGTCAAATTTGAATTGAGGTAAAGCAGGATTTTCGTTGGGGATGGGCATATATATTTTGAAATTGTTGTCGTGGATTTACATTTTTAAATGAATTTTGAAACATGTGCAAAGGAAAGATTCAAAATTTGACAATAATATCAAAGAATGTGTGGAGGAAGAATCAAGATTAAAGCTTATCCCAAAGGATTTATAGAAATAAGTGAGGCAGGAAGATTATATCATCTTAGAATATCGCTTGGGAAGTTACATCCAAGCTGAAACTAGTCGAACAAATGTCTTTTTTTATCTTAGGATTTATTACAGAGTCGAAGCAGACTTCTCCTCTAGCCTAAGCGAAACAGGAAGAGACCAGGCTAACTCGTATTACCGTTGGGGAAGTTATATCCAAACTGAGACTAGTTGAAGCAAATGTCGTCTGTGATATTAAGATTTATTACAAAGTCGAAGTGGACTTCTCCTCAAACTTAAGCAAAACAGAAAGAGACCAGGCCAACTCAGAATACTGCTGGGGAAGTTATATCCAAACTAAGACTAGTCGAAGAATGGCAACCATTAAGGGCATTACACCAAACCCCAAGAAAAGACTATACCATTTCGGGCTACTGTCAGGGACATCATGTCCGAGCTAGATCTAGTCAAAGAATGGAAACCGTTAAGGTTATTACGCCAAACTCCAAGAAAAGACTATACCAGTTCGGGCTACCGTTAGGGGCATTACGTCCGAACTAGATCCAGTTGAAGAATGGCAACCAGTCGAAGAATGACAGCCATTAAGGACATTAAGCCAAACTCCAAGAAAAGACTGTACTAGTTCAGGCTACCGCCAGGGACATTACTTCTGAACTAGATCCAGTCGAAGAATGGAAACCATTAAGGTGATAACGTCAAACTCCAAGAAAAGACTATACCAGTTCGGGCTACTGCCAGGGACATTATGTCCGAACTAGATCCAGTCGAAGAATGGCAACCATTAAGAACATTACACCAAACTCCAAGAAAAGACTATACCAGTTCCGACTTCCACCAGGGAAATTACTTCCAAACTAGATCCAGTCGAAGAATGGAAACCATTAAGGACATTACGCCAAACTACAATAAAATAGTATACCAGTTTGGGCTACAACCAAGGCCATTACATCCAAACTAGATCCAGTAAAAAAATGACAACCAGTAAGAACATTACGACAAACTTCAAGAAAAGATTATACCAATTCGGGCTACCGCCAGGGATATTACGTCCGAACTAGATCCAGTCAAAGAATGCCAACCATTAAAAATATTACGCCAAACTCCAAGAAAAGATTATACAAGTTTGGGCTACCGTTAGGGACATTACGTCCGAACTAGATCCAGCTAAAGAATGACAATAATTAAGGACATTATGCCAAAATCTAAGAAAAGAATATACCAGTTTGAGCTACCGTCAGGGACACTACGTCCAAACTAGATCCAGTAGAAGAATGACAACCATTAAAGACATTACGCCAAAATCCAAGAAAAGAATATACCAGTTCGGACTACTCCTAGGGACATTACATCTAAACTAGATCCAGTCAAAGAATGGCAACCATTAAGGACATTACGCCAAAGTCCAAGAAAATACTATACCAGTTCTGGCTACCTCCAGTGACATTACATTCGAATTAGATCCAGTTGAAGAATGGAAAACATTAAGGACATTATGCCTAAATCCAAGAAAAGACTATACCAGTTGGGGCTAACGCTAGAAACATTACGTCCGAGCTAGATCTACTCGAAGAATGACAACCATTAAGGATATTACGCCAAACTCCAAGAATAGACTATACCAGTTTGAGCTACCACTACGGACATTACGTCTGAACTAGATCTAGTCGATGAATGAAAACCATTAAAAATATTACACCAAACTACAAGAAAAGATTGTAGCATTTCGGGCTACCGCCAGGTCATTACGTCCGAACTAGATCCAGTCGAAGAATGATAACCATTAAGGACACTACACCAAACTCCAATAAAATACTATACCAATTAAGGCTACCACCAGGGACATTACATCCGAACTAGGTCCAGTCTAAGAGTGGCAACCATTAAAGACATTACGGCAAAATCCAAGAAAAGACTATACCAGTTTGGGCTACCGCTAGGGACATTACGTCCAAACTAGATCCAATAAAAGAATGGCAACCATTAAGGATATTACGCCAAACTCTAAGATAAGAATCAGAATGTGGGTACTGATCCCAAGATGAGAATCAAAATCCATGTACCGACTCAAAAATACCTTGAATGTGGAAAATATGTAGAAGGAATCGACGCCCTATACCAATCCTGAAATATCGTGAGTATAGGAATTTGTTTCCTAAATGTGAGATATCGTGTGAGATTGTGTGAGAATGTGATAGTTGTATGAATTTATAAAGATGTGAAGAATCATGTGTAATCGTATAAGAATCATGTATAAATGAAGTGTCAAATGTGTAGAATCTGAAAACTTTTGGAAATGTAAAATTTGTAAGGTTTACAAGATTGTGAAGGAAAAGACAAAATTCATAGAAGTGTAGGAATAATCAACTGGTGGTGAGAAGAAGAAAAAGACTTATATCTTAGAAGCTTTCGTGATTTTGAAGAGCGTTTTGTTGTTTATTGTTAATTAAATTTTTTTATTTGTGTTTTTTTTTACATATTTTATTTTACACATTGTTCTTGCTTTTTAGCCTTTCTCAGAATTGAGACAAACCAAAATTCATTTATTTTCTCAATCAATGGCCCAGACTTGCATTCACGATTATGGGAAAGAATTCCAACATATTTTCATTAAACTATCATGCCAGGAATGCAATCTGATACTGGATACAATACTGTTTGATTCCATTTAAGAAGACATGATCAAAACATCTTTTGGAATCATATGAAGATGATCAATATATCAGAATGTTCTTCCATATATCAATGCTAGATACATATGACTTAATTCAATCTACATATCATCCAACTGGTGATGGACTGTCAGTACCCATGTTGGAATAATAAGTTGCATAAAGACTAGCCTCACCTTCTAACATATTATCAGAGAAATAGAAGCAACTTCTCCAAAATATATATTGAGGTGTGTTGTCTTTAAACTACTTATAGCTTATAAGGATGTAAATTCCTTATCTCAGGATCAGACCTAAAATAGAATGGCACCTTGTCTTCATTGATTATCCTGAGGGTTATAGAAACTCTTGGATATAGTACTCCAGGGATGCAGTGTTTAGCTACATCAGCACCGTTACTTTTTTAGAACCAAAATGTAGCCCACAGGCAAAGGGGTCTCCATAGAACCTTGAAATTCTCCATCAACGACAATCTGAATTTCTATCCCGAACATAATATTACACTTGTTGATGAATGAGACCATGCAGAATGGTCTTGTAAAATTATGATGATCAACATGCAAAGGAATACATTCACCAGCCTCGTAAATGTTAAATATGCAGCTATTGGGAGTACAACCTGCTGTTAAGATACGCCAAGTCACCAATAGTTTGAATATCCACTTTATGAATGATGATAAAGGGTCAACTTCGTCATGGTGAATTATTCCATGCGGATTTCCTTCCTTGTCCTGAGAAAAATTGTAATAGCAACCATACTGTATTGTAACCCTTCCCTTACCGCGTTTCCATTTCCTAGGCTTAGAATAGGTTCTTCTTCTTAACTGACCAACACGCCCCATGTATCTTTCCAAAAAGACACGCACTACAATGTCATCCTGCTCACTGCCAGTGAATACATTGGTGTGCAATTGTAATCCTTCAAGTATGTTAACATACTTTCCTTGAAACCTCTAAAAATGCTCAAAATTCTGCTTTCTTACTTTCTCATATTTTTCCAATTCATCTTCCAGAATAATTTGTAAAGGAAGTGTTCTAATTATAAACTGAGGAATGTAAGGCTTGACCTCCATAGATATTTCTTCAGTCTTTTCTTTCTTAGAAATGACCTTTTCTTCAGCCTTCACGGGTTGAGGTAGCACTTCAACTGACCGATCAGTAGTTTTCTCTTTTTAATTTGATTGCCATTTGTGCAATAACATCTTCATTTTTCCCTTATTTTTTTAACTACTCTAGCATCTTATGGATGTGGCGATTTCGATTTCTTTTTTTGCATGCGAGTGAGTGTTGCTTTACCTTCCGGCTGATTTTCTCTAGGGGTAGCACAAATAAGCTCGCCCTTTAAAGTCATTACCATCGACTTCATCCAATTAATCGCAACGTTACTTGATTCTACTTCATCAATTTTTTCTAACTTTCTTTTCTTCTTAGTGGTGAATTGATTCTTAATTCTGAATTTTAACATGGGCTTTTTCTCATAAAATTCTTCTTTATTCACCACGGTTAAGGCTAAAATTTTGTAATCCAGCTCGATTTGGTTAAAGTTGAGATTGAATTCTATCATTGCCCCTTCTTCAAACATTTATTTGTTAAGGGCAAAACCCATGCCATTCTTGAAGGTAAAGATCAGCCTTCCTCCTGGCATTTTCCTGAACCAAAACAGGGAAACAATCAGTAAGTTAGACCAGGCTTATGCAAGAATAATATGAATTCATTAATTAAAAAATTTCTTATAAAAGTATATTTCCTATATACATATTTAATTTACATTTACGTATATATATTTACTTTAAAGATTCGGGCTGTGTGGAAGAGAAAAAAGTGTCGTGACATATATAGAATAATATAGACAGAATTTATTGCAATATTAGTTTCTTATATTCAAGTATTTTTTTATTGAAAATTTAAGTTTGGACCCAGTTACAACTAGAACATCGGTGCATCTAAGAACAATACTCTATTTCTAAAGTTTGTTGTTTCAAAACATCATGACGCGTAGTACTTTTTTAAATATCATCCATTGATAGGAAGCATAGGTCGTTCTCCTTGACAATCTATTAATTGGTAAGTGCCTCTAGAGTAAACCTTCTCAATAAAAAATGGTCCTTCTCAGGTTGGTTCAAATTTACCTCTTATTTTGCGATGTGCAATATTAGGTTTTCTAAGGACAAGAACCAAGTTACCGACATTGAAAGTCCTAGGGTGGACCGGTTTGTCGTGTGCTTGAATCATTTTAGCTTGATATAATTATAGGTTTTTTTGTGCTATCAGTCTTTTTCCTTCCAAGCTTTCTATATCCTCTAGTCATAATCTGACATTAATTTTATTGGTGACGACAACTCTGAGAGACAAAAGTTGAACTTCTAAAGGTAGCACAACCTTGGACCCATACACAAGAGCGTAAGGTGTAGATTGAGTTAGAGTTCTGAACGTAGTCCTGTAAGCCCATAAGACTTCTAATAACTGCTTGTGTCAATTTATTTTATTTTGTCTAAGGCTTTCTTTATAATTTGGATTTGAGTCTTATTAAAAGCCTCGACCAATCTGTTAGCCTTCGGGTAAGAAATTGTAGAATAACGTCAATCTATTATGTGTCTTCTAACGAAGTTATTGATTTTTGTATTTGTAAATGCGGACCCATTATCTGAGATGATTCTACGTGGTACCCAAAAATGATGGACAACTTGATTTTTGAAAAACTGCAGAACATGGTGTGCCTTCACTTCCCAAAGAGGTATTGCCTCTGCCCATTTTGAGAAATAGTCCCTTACAGTGAGTATGAACTGATGTCCCTTCGAAGATGGAGGATCTATAGAACGTACTATATCTGTACCCCAACACTCAAACGACCATGATGCAATCGTTGGGTGCAGCACGTTCGGAAGTTGATGTAAGACTACTCCGTGTACTTGACATTGATGACAACTTTTGGCAACCTTCTTACAGTCGGGGATCATTGCAGGCCAGTAATATCCTAGCCTTTTAATTTTCATCTTCATTTTAGGACCTGACTGATGAGTGCCACAAAGTCCTTCTAAACTGTTCACGCATCTCAACCACATTTGGTCGAAGGATCTTCGGTAAAGACCATTATCTATTAAAGCATACGACATGGCTCTTTTCTTTATCTGATGAGCCACTGACTTATCATCCGACAACTTTCCTATTTGTAATTATTCTATAAAAGGATGATGCTAATCTTATTCATTTTCTTTAATTGCCATTACTATTTCTTCTTTACCCAATCTATCCAAAGTATCGATATCAATTTGACATAGAACTTGAAGTCCTTGAACAGTTATCTCGATGAAAATTTTTTATGGACATGGAAATTCCTTGGAAAGTCTGGCTAAAGCATCTACAAGAGTATTCTCTCCACTTGGGATTGTGTACATCGTCACATTTGGAATCTACTTCAATAACTTCATTGTATAGTGGTGATATTGTTCTAATTTGGGTTTCAAAATTCTATACTGTTCAGCAACCTGTTGAATTATCAACTGCATATATCCATAGATATTAATGTCAGTTATACTCATTGATATTGCCAATTTTAACCCTGTTATTAGTGCTTCATATTCTGCCTCGTTATTCTTATACAATTTTGTTAAATGGTAAGAATACCTTAACATTCCTTGTTCTGGTGTAATGAAGATTACTCCAATTTCTGCTTTACCAGGTATTATTTTTTGCAATTCCTTATCCCTTTGTGCAGAAGAGGCCCCATCAAAATATAATTCCCAACATTGAGCCTTGGAATTTTCCAAATTCATTATATGTTCATCCGGTAAATCATCATTGAGAGGAGAATCAGTTGGTAATGGGTGCGCTACGAGGAAATATGCTAAAATCTGCCCTTTCACAGCTTGGAGTGGAACGAAAGTTATATCAAATTGCGATAATACCTTGGCTTACCTCGCTAACCTACCAAAAAGCGTCAGTCAGGTCATTAAATATTGCAATGGATTAAATTTTGAAATAAGGTTGACTTTGTGAGAAAGCATGTAGTGTTAAAATTTCTGAACTGTGAAGATTAAAGCCAAACAATGCTTCTCAATCGGAGGATACTTTACTTCTGCTGGTATTATACAATAAATGAAATAATAAAGAGCGTTTTCTTTACCCTCATCATTGAATTGGGCCAGCAAGGCTCCGAGGTAGTCATCCAAAGCCACAATATAAAGTATTAAAGGTCTACCCGAAATGAGCGCTGCCAAAATAGGAGGTGTCGTTAGGTATTGTTTAATACTTTCAAAAGCACGTTGACATTTATCATCCCAGGTGAACTTTGCATCTTTCATAGTAATCTCATAAAAAGGCTGACACCTACCTAAAAAGTTAGAGATAAAGCGTCTTAGATACGCCGGCCTCCCTTAAAAGGGTCGTAATTATTTTAAATTTTTAGGGGGTGGCATTTCCAAGATTGCTTTAATTTTCCCCGGATCAATTTCAATCCTGCGGTGGCGAACAACAAACCCTAAAAATTTCCCAAAAGTCACACTGAATGCACACTTTAGGGGATTCATTTTAAGGTTAAATTGTCAGAACCACTCGAAAACAATTCTCAAATCGTACAAATGATATTCTTTCTGTCTATTTTTGATGACCAAATCGTCCACATAACATTCCACTTGATTGTGAATGAGGTCATAAAAAATTCTTGTCATTGCTCACTGATATGTTGCACCAACATTCTTTAATCCAAAAGACATTATTGTATAGTAATAAACTCCAATTGGCATTTAGAAAGCTATAGATTTTTTAACTTCTAGAGCCATTTTATCTGATTGTATCTGGATGATCCATCCATAAATGAAAAAATTTCATAGGATGATGCAATATCCTCCATCAATTCTAGAATTGGAATAGGCAACTCATCTTTTGGGCATGCTTTATTTAAATCTCTAAAGCCACATAGATCCAGATTTACCCATTTTTCTTCTTAACTGGTACTACACTGGCCAGCCATGTGAGGTATTGTTCTTCTTGTATGAATTTAGTGTCTATCAAGTTCTTAACTTCATTTATAACTTGTTGTCCATTATCAAGTTACATTACTCTTGGTGCTTGCTTAACTGGAATTGTAATAGGATATACACCCAACTTATGTACTGTAACTTCCAGTGCCAATCCAGGCATTTCCTCATAACTCTAGGCAAAACAGTCTTTAAATTCAGTCAACAGCTTAATCATATTCATAGACTCTTCTTCATCAAGTAGAGAGCTAATGAAAATTGGCCTCGGTTCCTTTTTGGTACCCAGGTTAATTTCTTGTAACTCATCTACTGTTGATTTGATCTCTTCTTCAAATTCTGGTGGGCCATCCTAAATTGTAGGATCTTCATAGTTGTCCAGAACTTTTAAACAATCTTTGTCATTTTCATTAGTAACAACTAGGCAAAACTTCGTATCATCAACATGTCCTACTGTGCCGAACCCAAGGCCCTGTTTAGACTTGAATGCTTGAATATTATTATTCCAAAGTTTTTTAAAGTATTGTGATTGATCTCTTGACCATTGCTTAGGCACCATACCACGCTGAGGAAGATTTTGAATACAAGGTGACTACCAATCAATAGGTAATTCCATTAATTCAAAAGAAAGATTATCTTCTAGTTCTACATTGATTTCAGAACTAAAGGATGAAGAACAACGATGAAACTTATGTGTTTTCATACCTGCACTATGTACTTATTTGACCGTCTGACCCTAAATTTTATGAGTAGAAATCGGGGTGATGGCCACAGTTTGTACATAACGATTAATCCGATCATACATTGAGCTATACTCACATTTTTCTTCGTCTTTTAAATTAATTTGGAATTGAGGTTTCCTCTGGTTGATCGTCATTGCATCCTTCTTGACTTCTCATATTGTTTAACAGTTCTATCGTTCATTCAACGACCTCGTCTCCGGCCACGACCTTGGGTACGAGTTCTAGAGAAACTCTCACCCTCTTGTTGTAAAGGAGTGATAAAAGATCGTTGAATCATTATCGAATGACCTTGTCTTTGTATATCTTCTGTATCTTTCACTTTACTTACAACAATATCTTGAGATTGAACAACCCTTTTTAGAGGAGTATAGTAAGTGGTATCTTCATGAACACTCACGTCATGAACTAAAAATGGCTATAGATCTCCTTTTATATAATATTTTTGTCCTTCCAGACAATACCTTAGACATTAATGTAGTGATGAAGGAACCAAACTATTTTCATGAATCCAGGGTCAGCCCAAGAGAGCATTGAATGAAGTCTCATAACCAATGATATGAAATTTTACAATTGTTACTAATTCTCCAATTTTCATCAGTAACGTAATTGATCAAAGATCTCTTTTCCCTTTCTAGTTCAAGCCTCTTAACATCATCTTATCAGCAGTCAATTGTCTTGCATCTATGTCCAGGTAAGCCAATGTTCATAAACTCATTATATTAATGGAAGTTCCTGGATCTACTAATACTCTGGAGAGCATGAAGTTACCGATGTTGACAGAAATATACAACAAAAGATTATGATCAGTAGTACCAAGAAGCAAATTATCATTTGTAAATGTTATTTTGCTTGTTCCCTTAATGAACAAACCTCATCCAAGGAAGTACTAGCAAGTTGAGCTAAACAGATTTCTGGATCAAGCAAAGCTTTTACCAAAGCTTCCCTCGTTTCCTTTGATAGGATCAGGGCATCGTATATACTCAACTTAGCAGGTGATTTCCTAAGATGGGCTAGTACATTGTAATTCACCTTATTTCTTAGTTCTTCATCCTCTCTCTAAATAGGTACTTCATCAATTAATGTAGTTGGATCATCTTGAACAATGTTTTGCCTTATCCTTTGAACCCATTCTCGGAGGTAATATTTTTATGCTTCTCAAATCTATCTCTGTTATCTCTTCAAAGTCTTGAATTAACTCGAGTACTACCTCCACATGAGCTGCAATAACTAATTCTTACAACACTTTTTCCGAATCTGAAGATTCTAATTCTATTGCAATTGATGATCCATGAGATTTGAAGTCGGGAGCATCAGTTTCTGAATCAACTTCATTATCATCAATATCCTTTCCCAGATGACCATTACATGTATCAGAATTCTGTATGATTTGAGAATCATTATGAGGATTGAGATTATTATCGGGGTTAGATTAGTTATCATCAATCACTTTGTTAGCAGAAATAGCTAAAAAGGAGCAAAATTTGAATTCCATAGTATTAAGTGCTCTTGGAGGAGCAGAGAAGAAATCATACAACGTCAGGGGTTTGAGGGATTTCTCTCCCAAATCCGTGGAAACTAATCTTGGGCAATCAAATTTCATTTCACGTTTTGGCTTTTTGATGAATTCTTCAATTTTCTTCTTCGAGTCTTCTTCTACTGTAATTGATAATGTTGGTTTAGTGGATTTTGGATTCTAAATTGCAGCTAGTACTGAAGCACTCTAGATCTGATTCAGTATCTTCTTTGAAGATTTTGTTAAAACTGTGTTCCATCCATTGTTGACTGTGTAAGGATTGATTGAAACAATAGGCTCAATTGAAATTGTATTGATTGAACCTTCTCCAGGTTCTTTCATATACTCTTTTGGGATCGTTATGTTCCCTTTCTTGAGATTGTATTCCAACCAATTCTTAAAAGAAAAACATTTTTTCAGAGTATGTCCAATCATTCTATGATAAAGACAATGCAGTGGGTTATAATTCTTATCAACTTCATCAGGCTTCTTAGGTTCAGGCAGTTTGAATTCTTGCTTCTGAATCAAGTTATGAAACATTTTGCCAACTACCTCATCTTTGTAGAGATATACTCTATTTAAACGTTCTGCCATAGTCTGGACTGGTGTGTTATCTGTATGGTAAAATCTTTGCTGGGATGACTGTGAGTGATATTGTTGAGGAGGTTGATGGCTTTGTTGCGATTGTTCAACATTTATTTCCAGTGGTTGCTTACCCTTATCAATAGTTGCAACAGTTCCAGACTTCTTCTTGAAAATCTTTGTGGATCTTTGTTTTTTGAGCTTCTCAATGAATCCAAGTTGCTTTGCTTCTTCCTGAAGACTGTCGACTTTACAAAGTAATTTTTCAAAAGTTTTAATTGTAAACCCCTTGAGAAGGAACACAACTGATCCGTGAATACTCTTCAGTAGTATCTCAATCACGTGTTGTTCTTGAAGCTGAGGTTCACACTTCATGCTCAAATTCCTCCAGCGTAGAATATATCTACTAGAGTTTCATCTATTTTTTGTTTCTCAACTACCAAATCACCTGTAGCAATGTGGTGCTGAGCTCCAACAAATCGCTTGATAAATAGATTCTCTAATTCTGTACTTTTTTTAACGAAATTGTTTGGCAATTCTGCATACCAATCAAACGCGATCCCTGACAGATTACTAACGAACTGTCAGAAAAGTAATGCATCATTTCCTCTTGTGTTTCAACAACTATTATGAAAATGTGCGTTTCAACAACTACTATGAAAATGTGCAACATGTTGTCGTGGATTTCATGTTTCATTAAAATTTTTAAACAAAGGTGGTATGAAACCTTTGGGATACTGTACGGTATCAAATTCTTCAAGATATGGTCTACCCTTTAGAATTGATGTTCCATTTTTAGATTTTGCCAAGGTTTCTTTCACCTGTTCTTCTATCATATTTTTAATATCCTTCTCCGATATTGGATTTGGAGCAAGATCTTTTTTATGTTGTTCATCTTTATTCATGGAGGTGGATTCCTTCTTGTTATCATCAATCTGAATAACATCCGGTTGATTTACCTCGACAGGTACTACTTTCGGGGGCTGTGGCTGACTCTGTAAGGTCATAATGGTGGCCATCATTTATTCCATTTTATTTTTCATGTATTCTATCTTCTCATCTTTTTGCTGAATGACTTTTGTAGTATTTCAGCGGCACTTTCCTCAATTGGTGCTTCTCATAAGGATGAAGACACTTTAGTTTCCACAATGTTTATCTCACCAAAGTCTTCATCCATGTAATCAGTCAGATCTTCTTCATCTTCCAATTCTTCTTTCCTTTCTTCAAAAAGTTGTTTAATCTCTTTCATGAGTTTTTATAACTTTGTCTCAATTAAATCAACTGGCGACAACTAAAAAGTAATCTCTTCATTAGCAACCGTGGTAGGTAACACATCATACTAAAAATTTTCCCAAGAATTCTCCATCTAGGGTATTTCTGCATATGTTGGTTTAGCAACCCTAGGCCGCCACACATCTTCTCAGATGTAACTATTTCTGGATCAAGTGGTTTATTAGTAATATCTACATGCTGAGAATAGGTGGGCCTCCTAATGTCTGAACCAGACACGTTAGCAGGAAAACTCTTATTATTCCTTAACCTCTCTGAAGGAGGTAAGAACTTATCCTGTATAATTGTAAGCTTAATTTTGGTCCGAGACTAGATTTAATTTGTCTTCATCCCCTAGAACTTAGAGAGGCAACAATAGTAGGAGTGGCAATAGAGGAAGAAGGAGAAACACGGGCTCCCGGACACTGTTTAACAGGAATTCTGGGCTGCAGTGGAGCGACAGTGGGAGAGGTGAAATCCACACAATAACCATCCAAACAGAATCTACAAGAGGTTTGCAGAAGAAAATGTTCTCCTATTTTTGTAACCTTCCTTATGGGTTGTGAAACAAACTCATCCATTTTTAGTATCTGACTCGTTATTTGGGGTGACACCGCACGTCCCATCCTATTGAGAATCTCGACAACAGAACATTCTTCCTTCTTTTATAATCTTTTAAAGACTACAAGGACTCGAGCTAACGTTATGAATTCTCTATCCTTACTTGGTTGTCATGATTATAAGATCGAGGTGGTGTAGCAACAATCTTCAAAATGTCTTCCTCATCAAGAGCGGTGGATAGTGGATGAAACCTGCTCCCCCTTAATAGAGGAGAGGTCTCAGGCAGTCTGACTTCTTCATTCTCATCCAAGGCAGTTGAGGCGGCAATCATCTCAACAGTTTTTTCTTTCTTGATTTTAGCTATCTTTCGGTTCTTGTTCCTCCTCTGTGTTCTAGTCAGAGGTGCAAACCTTGAACAGGATCCTTTCTTGAACACAGAAGGTGATGTTAAAAACATCAACCCTTTCACAGTAATAGATTCATCATCTTCCTGAATCACCTTTCCTTTAACCTCAGCGGAAATAGTGATAGGTGAGGTGAGTAGATCGGCGGGAGTAGCAACAGTGGTCTTGGAAGTATTTCCGACAACTCTAGCAGAATGTGCAATAGTGATAGAGTCTTTCTCAACTAATGGCCTTTTTAAGGGCTGGAACTCATGTGTTGAATTCAAATTAAATTCCATTATCAGATTCACTATTTTAGGAATTTTGTTTCTTAACACGGCAATTATGATGTCTCCGAATTTGATGTCAGTGTTGTCAAATCCCTATCCGAAACAGATGACAGCTTTGTCAGGCAACTTGCTCTTATTCATAGCCAGATCCATCCCACTGACAAAGGAGAAGATAAATATCGGTGAAGTCATTTTCTGTAGTTTGAAAGATTTTCAAAAATTAGCCTCACAATGTATATTGTCGTTGCTGCAAATATTTAGGATAGATTTCTTGAACCAAACAAAGATTTTTAATTGGGTGTCTCTTTTGAGACTTATCCAAAAAATTCTTTTTATATGTATTTTAAACTCTGTTTAGATATTTTATCTAGTTAAATCAAAAATATCATTAATAAAGAAAACTAGTAGGAGGTGTAGGACCCAGTTCGAGACCAGAGGAGGTAGATTTTGTATCGAACTCGTTTCACATACCACTCCTAACTTACCACACCTATTTGGAGTCCACCCCACTTAAATTAACAGATTACAAAATCTATCTGCTTAATGATGATTAAACTGTGGTTCTAGAATCAAAAGAGAGTTAACAATACCTGCTCAAGACAGAAATGGGCAAGGCATGTCGACGACAGAATGATAGTCTTGTCCATAAGAGACATGGACACACTACCGATGTTTGAAGATAAAACCTCCTGATCTAATGGAGAGAAGAATTTGTCCCTAGCGGAGTCACCACAAATTGTCAGTTTTTTTTTTGAAAGTGAGATTTTAAATTTTAAATTTACAATAATATATAATGTAATTTTAATTTTGTAAAAATGGTATATAATATTATTTTATTTTTGGAAAATGATGAGGCCATATAGATCTCATATATCTAATATTTTAAATAGCTGAACATGATACCATAAATGATATATCATCTCGAAGGATGAACGTATCACTTATTGGTAGACTTAACTATCGAAACTTAAAAGTTTATGAATCTATTTTGGTATGTAAATTTTATAGCCATCAAATTTCCATATCTAATGCACATATTAGTTAGGGTTTAAATTAATCTGGGTTCTTAATTCCCTATAGAGGCAATCCCCTATAGTTAATTACATCTTAGGTAACCAAAGTTACTTAAGTAGACTCTCGATTAAGATCGAGGTTTCGTCTTCAAGAATTTAACGTTTATGTTTTCATGATTGTTTATAGGAAATCCAAATGGGAAAGATTCAACGTAAAATAGTTATTTCGAAATCGAAAGGAGTGAAAAGTATGAGATGTCAAAGATACTAAAGAAGCTTCAGTAACATCTCTACCTAACCTATGATTTGGCTTTACATTTTTGAAAGAAAAATTATTTGATGTTTTATTGTTTCAAGTTATTTAAATATTATAGACTCGTTTCCGCATGTCATATGCAAATAACCCGAGAAAATGTGAGGATTTATGTCGTACTGAATGATGACATCAGAGTCCTAAAAATTTAAGGACTTATATTATATGATATAAAATCATAGAAAGTCGTAAAAGATAGTGTGAGGATTTACGTCGTGCTAGGATAATGACCTCGACATCCTATAGGTATGTTATTTAAGTCTATCAAAGTTAGGTTGTAGCTCCCTTTTCTACCTTCTGTTGTAGTCCGGATCGCTGCCCGGAGATGAATCATTAATCGACCACGTCGTTGTCTCATTACATGAAAAGAGTAACATAAAGAAAACCATGCCTCGTGTGGCCTATACTAGGATACTGTATAAACATGCTAAATAGGTAGTAACTAAAAGCATGAGTGCAGACAAAATGTATACAGTTCAGTGTATTAATGAAAGAAGAAGAAGCTATGTAACAAAGTACAGTAAAAAAATTGCAAAGATCATGTAGGAAGGTACAATACAAAACAAAAAGAAAAGAAATGTATAGTAAAAAAAGAACTATGTAGCAGGAAAAGTAAAGAAACTGAAACAACTAAAAGTGTACCTGGTTAATTTTGCTGATGCTACAAAATAGATTACAATTTTCATAACATAAAAGGATTAGATAAACATTTGTAGATTATAAAAGAAAGGCTAAATGATAAGCATATGAAAACTCAAAATGGCATATATGAGTTTAATTTAGGGTTCAGACTAGACCTTTTTTTTATCCCTCAGGCCATTAATATATTGAAGTCAATTTATCAATATCAACTAGAGGTCACCAACGTATCACTCCTATAGTCGGGCAGCCTTAAACCCTGTCATTTAATGGATGTGTGAATCCAAATAGTATCTGGACTTATTTTGTCAAAGATATAATGTACCTATGTGAGATAGTACATGAAATTATTGGGGTGTGGTGCACCTATATAGGATGTTAGGATAAATGATGTATAGTATCTGAACTTACCAATCAATAGTGTATAATGCGTCGATGTCTAATAGGTGAAATTTATTATGTAGTATCTAAACTTTCAAAAGAAATGTAATATCTATTCTTGTAATATTTGTCATGTAGGGTGTGATGTGTAATATGTGATGTGTTACAAATGTAGTATCTATCATGTAGGGTGTGATATGTAGTATATATTGTGTAGCATCTATTGTGTATCGTGGTATTTATCATTTTGTGGATATAATATCTGTTCTTTTTGCAAGTGTAATATCTATGTAGTATTTATCATGTATCTATTTTTTTCTAACTGTCAATTATCAAGCCTTTTGAGGAATGGTCAGGGCTACCAATGACTTAAGGAAGTGAAAGGGGCATCTCACTTATTGATATTGATTTTTATATTTTCAGCTATAAGAAATGCTGATCAATGGTTCTTTGCATCATTACCTATTGCCTCGCATCTCAAACTTATAAGTCACCTTAATATTTCATATGCTCATCCAACAAAACTTTAGATATTTCATATCAAGAAATAGGAAGAAAGAAACATCTAAATTTTTCCAAAGCATCCATCTTCCACCTTTAAGTTCAAACTTTAAACCTGTACATGTGATCATTCTATACTTTATCAATTTTCCAAAGAGAAATATGCTTCTATTCTCATATTGCCAAATTCAAACCAATGATATTTATGTTACCAGAAAGCCATTGCTAGCAATACACTAGGGATTAAATAGATATTCCAACAAAATTTCAACTTATACAACACTTGGAATTCAATTTTAACATACTGGCAAAGATCACCAAGTTAAGAAACCCTTAAAGAATGATAATAGATTTACATGCATACCACTCAATTTTAAGGCATCAAGGAAAACCGAACTCAACAAGGGGCTAAAGCACAATCCACCACTTGATATTTTTTACGAATGAAGGAGAGACAAAGGGAAAAATCAAATCCAACAGGTGGCCAAAACCAAATCATCATAAAACAAAATCGAGCCCAACAAGGGTGGCAAAACCCAAGCCACTATAAAACAAAACCGAGCCGAGCAAGGGGCAAAGCCCAAGCCACCACTAAACAATACTGAGCCCAGCAAGGGGAAAAACTCAAGCAATCAAAGGAGCTTAAAAATTGAGCCATCAAAAAACAAAAATGAGCCACCAAAGGAGGGGCAAATTTGAGCCATCAGAGAATAGAACCAAGTCCAGCAAGTGGGTACAATTGGGCCATTACTCGAGACACTAAAGCAGCTATCCAAAACACCAAGTAATTTCAATATATAATCAAATAGGAGCAGTAATAGCAAAATAAAGATACTGAAGCAGCTTTCAACACCAGAAAATGATTTCTAATGTGTATTGAAATAAGGCAACAAGGGGAGAAAAAATTATACTCCAAAACTAATTCTGAAAGCCATAAGAAATGATACCCAATATGTATTCGAATAAGGCAGCAAGAAGAGATAAAATTGCAGCTCCAAAACTATTTCATAAAGCCAAAAAAAATGGTACCCAATATGTATTCGGATAAAGCAGTAAGAGGAGAAAAAAATTCATCCCCAAGCTGCTATTCCGGACCAAAATAATCTCCAAACATGCTTTCAAATAGGGGCAACAAGAAGCACAAAAACCAACCCAAAAGAAAGGTATTCTAAATCCAAAAAATAGTCTCCCATATATGTTTGAATAAGGGACAGCAAGAAGCACAAAAACTGGCCGCAAAATACATGTTCAAAACCAAAAATATAGTCTCCCATATATGATAAAATAAGGAATATCAAGAAACACAGAGATCGGCCCCAAAATAGGTGTTCAAAACCAAAAATATAGTCTCCCATATATGTTTGAATAAAGGACAACAAGAAGCACAAAAATCGGCCCCAAAATAGGTGTTCAAAACCACAAATATAGTATCCCATATATGTTCTAATAATGGATAGCAAGAAGCATAGAACCTGGCCCCAAAACATGTGTTCAAAACAAAAAATATAGTCTCCCATATATGTTTGAATAAGGGAGAGCAAGAAGCACAAAAACTGTCCCTAAAACAGGTGCTCAAAACCAAAAATATAGTCTCTCATTTATGTTCGAATAAGGGACAACAAGAAGCACATAAACCGGCTTCAAAACAGGTGTTCCAAACCAAAGAAAGATCTCAACATATGTTCAAATAGGAGCAACATTAATGGGAGTGATCAAACTAAAGTATAAACTTCTTCTTCTCATAACAATAAATCTTTCTTTGCCAATCCTGAATTCATCTTCATGCTAATTACATGTAAAATAAATGAATAATAATATTTCAAGAACAAACTAATCTTCTCCAATAAGCATTCCATATCCATGAGTCTAGTTTTCTTGAAAATAAAACTATGCTTGATATTAAATAATCATTAACAATGTAAGCTAAAAAAGGAGAGCCCATTTCCTAATAGATCAAAGTTAAGCATAAAAGAATTTCTGTAATACATGGAAAATGAGGTAAAATTAATGAGAGGAAGCTCTATAAATAAGAAGAATCATACTGAAGCATATATCTCACCCTTCAATTTAGAATAAGTAAAGAGAAGGACAAATTTTTACATCTAGAAGACAGTAAAAGAAAAGTCAGAAACAAGAAGACTCAAATCGCAAAACACAATAGCCTGGGATCCTTTCTCGAAGTAAAAATTGCAATCCCTATTTCTCAGGGGGTATTTATAGCCAACGAGAGGGCAAGAGGCTCGAGGCAAAGAAAACATCCAAACTTAAGAACGAAAGGGTTACCGAACTCATTGCGCGGGAAAAACCATTACAAGAAAATGCTAGACAATTATGACTGGAGACGAAGGTCAATCAGAATTAGAGAGGAAGGAGGTGACCAGAGAAACTGGAAAGGGGGGATTCATTACTCGAATGAGAGGAGCAAGGGAGCTAGGAGACGGTTCGGTCCCAAGAGGAGAAGGGGAGGCACACGTGAGGGGGATTAAGTTTAGGGATTATTTAAAACCCTTTTATTAAAAAAAAAATTCTTTTTTTATTAAAAAAAATCATTTTTCATGCAACTCATTCATGCACAGCGCCCCAATAAAATGGGTATCCTTGCTAGCTAAAATTGATGTTCTAGACATGAAGGCGCAGTCTGTTTCGTCTTCCGGGGTCATCCGGACAAATTCATTGACGATCACACCAAATTAACCTTAATTCATGCATGATGCGGCAAACAAAGTTATTTTGGTTTGATCCGAGCCATTCAACAGATAAAAATAAAAAAAGTTGACCGGTCCTCGCATAAGTGATAACCAAAGTCAAACACATCACTCGCGGTGGTAAGTCAAATGTTGCACACGTCATGGTGTCCGCCTATGTCTTTTAAATTTCTACAGGAGTTCACTTTGAGCTTTAATATGGTAGCTTTTTAATTGACTCAATCTAATGTTGGGGATCTAGAACCGCCCATATGAAACTTCAAAAAGCGAAGAAGTAACTTAAATTTCTAGGTGGTGTAGATCCCAGTCTAGTGCTTTAGGAGAGTCAAAATAGAGAAATCTTAAGGCTTGATCCTAGGGTATCTAGGGAAGGGACAAGAAGACCTCAAAATGAGGTCAACAAAGGAATTTAGGAAAAAAAATTTAGGAAATCACATCAATTTCAAGGCTCAATTTAATGAAATTTTAACTTAGGACCAATTTGGAGCATTTGACTTGGACTTAATATTTAGGCTTGAAATTGGGCTCAATTAGGCTTGAATTTAGTTCAAATTGGACATAGTCATGATAAGTTTTGAATATATTTGAAATTGAGGGAGTTTGAAATCAATTTGGTGTAAATTGGGGGTGGTTTAGGGATTTTAAGGATGTATGGACATTTTGGGAATTTTGGCTAATTTTGTGTATTTGGGTGCAATTAAAGTTGTTAAGTGGTTAGGATTGATTTGGAGGACGTTTGGAGTAAATTTGGAAATTTTGGTTAATTTTTGGGTATGGGGGCATTTTGGTAATTTTGGGAAGTTTGCGGTATTTTGGGAATTTTGAAGAAATTGGGGTATTTAGAAAATTTTAAAGGTTTAGAATGGTTTTGATAAGATTTTTGGGAAGGAATTGGTAATTTGAAAAATTTAGGGAGAATTAGGGTTCTAAGGTCATTTTGGTAATTTTTGAAAGATTTAGGGGTTGAAGGACAAAGGTAAGTGTTTAGGTGGAATTAAAGGTTTTTAAAGATGCTAACCTTAATTTTACCCTTTTTTGTGCCATGAGACCAAGGGAAAACTTATTTTGGATCCTCCATGTGATGGTCCTGACCACTCTAGACAAAGGCTAAGAGCTTGGGGACCACCCACATGAGTTTTCAAAAGAGTGGAGAAACATGCTAAGCGCAGGTAATTTTAGGGTTTTGGGAATGTGAGTGAGGGGTTTGAGCATTTGCATGTGTTTAAGTATGACCAAGACCAAAACCAATTCACCTAGAGCTAACTCTAAGGTCTGACAATCTTATGGGGACTCCTCTTGAGCTCCCCCATGCTAGTTCTATCCCACTAAGTGGTGGAGGGCAAAACCATGCATTTGAAACACCAAGAAGGGCAAGGAATTGTTTAGAATTTCTAATGGGGTAGGGTTCCATCACTAGTTCTCTACGGTAGTCAATAGAAAAGTCTTATGCTTAGATCTTAGGCTCATAAGGAACAATGACCAGACCTCAACAAAAGTGAGGTCAACATAGGCTCACTGAATTAAACAAAGAAATTTATGACTCTATTTTGGTCTACGAACCTTTTTTGTGTGACCGATAAGTTCCCCTACTCAATATAAGGAATAAATAGGGTTTATTATACCTGGGTTCCAAGTTCCCTATAGAGGCAAGCCCCTATAGTTAATTACATCTCAAATGACCAAAGTCACTCAATAAAACTCTCGAGTAAGAACTGTGGTTCTATCTACAAGAATTCAAAGTTTAAGATTTCAAGGCTAGACATGGAAAAGTCAAGTAGGAAAAGACCAAATAGGAACGGTTATTTTTGGAATCCAAAGGTAGAAAGGTAGGGGACATTGCAGATCTCGAGGCAAACCTCGATGACTTCCTAAACTATCCTATTATTTGGCTTCAATTTTGAAAATGATATTATTTGATGATTCAATCTTGCCAAGTTTATTATTTAAGGCTTAAATTACATGATCCTGATCATGTAAAGGGTTTACGTCATACCGAACGACAACCTTAGATCTTAAAGAGAGTTAGGACTTTTGCTGCACAACATGATTGTGCAAGAACCTAAGGATGGGGTGAGGATGTACATCGTACTAGATTAACTGCCTCAAAATCCTATGGCTTGTTGTTTAAACTAAGGAAAATTAAGTAGAAGTAGACCCTCTTGCAGCTCAATTCCAAGCTCCTTTCCATGCTGCACGTAAAGTTTGCTCCAAACTTTTTGCTATACTAGTAGCTATATGATTTTTGTGTTATGGTTATGCAGTTTATGTTTCACGTTATATTTTTATTTATTGTTGTTGTTCAAGTGTTTGAGAAAATTTTAATTTAATTTAAGCGGCACCGGTCAAGATACCATGGTTCCGTCGTCCCGACACCACCATTTTCTCTTGAATTTATTTAGTCTAGACAAGCGATTAAACTCATTTACACTAGAGGATTCTCATTAGCGTCCATAGGTTACCTCATCTGAGTGCTTCTTCTCAATCCAAAATGGGTGAATTATGTTTTTTCATTATGTTTAAAATGTATGTTTTATTTTTGAAAGTGTGATTTTGTTTTAGAGGTATAATAAGTATAGCAAGCATGGAAAAGAAACGATAAAATAAAGTTAAGAGGTTGTAGTAAATAAACTATAAATGCGTACCTAGCACTCCTGCCACTGCTGCAAAAAGGGTTAGTACAATAACATAGTATAGTTAAGTAAATTAAAAGCCCATTATCAAAAAATCTAAACAAGTTATTAGAAAATAAGAGAAAGTAACACAAAACCCGACATCAAATATGGAAAACTGGGGATATGTGTAAGAGCTTAGTAAAGGTGGTGGATTAGAGTTGGGTCGTGTGCTTTATAATTCCAACTTCTGATAAAAGCTACCAACCTAGCAATCTAAGGAGGGCAATCCCTAACCGCCATTCAAGTAATTAACCCATGGACCATTACAAGTTTTTATCAAAGTTCTTTAATTTCCATGCATTTGGAATTTACTATAGCAAGGAAAAGTAATAATGTCACAAAAATGATTGCTGTTATGTTATATTATAAGTATTTTATGAAGCAGTATGGTCTACAGGCTAATTACTCTAACTAGACTAGGACTACTGACAGCCTATGAGTGTCAAAGGTACTTCTACCAAAAGCTAGAGAATAGTATCATCTAGCCTATCCCCTTTCCCAAAAAATCCTTGAGGCAGGAGATACCAATCCAAATGCCACTATGTTTCCCTCGCTTAACACACGTAAGCATTGTTGTCATCGCCTTCGCCACCTATACCTCAACTTACACTAGTCCAGTGATCTATATGTGGCATTAACAAAATATTCTCAGTTTCTTAGAATGATTTGAATACCTTATCCATGACTTAAATCCTTGAGAATTGATTTATTTATGCTGGATAAGTAGAGTAGGGTATTTTCTTGGAATTGTGCATTAACAGGTCCCGAGTTATATATTGGTGGTTCCTAAGGTTTTGAGTTTGATTTTCTTAAAAAAATATATTAAGTTCAGATGTCCTCCAAAATAGCCAGAATCTTGCAAAGGTGCTTGAGGCATGACTCTAAACAACTTTAGATATTCCTAGCTCATTTTGAGTTCATTTGATCTTATTTTTATTGTTGAATTGATCATCTCTAGTTAAATTATGATTTATTTGTGGTATTTTAACTAATGGTTAGTGAACTTTAATGATTAATTATCCATCGATAGGGAAACTAAGCATCCATTTAACGTTATGTTTAAGAATTATGCTTGTAGATGCCCTTAAGTGCAAATCAATTTATTAAGGAATCCTTACCACTTAATAACTTATTCTACAATATATCTATTGACCTCACTTTTGGTTGAGGTTTAGTCATTCCTCTTTACTAGCCTAAGGTCTAGCCATAGGACTTTTAGAAAACTAGACATGGAACCCTCACCATTAGAAATTCTACACTCTTCTTTACTCAACTTGAATTTCCACATATTGATCCTAACCTCTAGCACTTGATTGGTGGGGTCACTATGGGGGAACTCAAGATGAGTTAACCTTAGAATTGCTTGACCTTAAGGTTGACCCTGGGTGTTGGTCTAGGGCTAAGGCACTCACTTACAATCACTTACATTCACAATCACCCACTACCCTAAACCCAGAATATCTAAGCTCTGGTCCCTTGATACTTTTGGGAGACTCCTGTAGGCGGTCCCCTAAACACATTAGCCCTTGGCTAGGGTTTGGCTAAGACCACTACATAGAGGACCCAAAATGGGGTTTCCATTGGTCCATGGCTTATTAACAGTGTTTGGCACTCCAACTCTACCAAAACAACCAAAACTACCCAAAATCATCAAAATTGGCCAAATTACCAAAATACCTCTCCTTACCCGAAAATTCTAAAAATTCTAAGAAAATCCAATAATTCCCAAAACCCCCCAAATATTCCCAATTTCATTTTTCTCAACTATCACATGACCCAATTTGGCCAATTTGACTATTTTTTACCAAAACCCCCAAATTGCCCTTTAAAGACCAATATTTTCCACAAATTACCTCAAATGTCTATCCAATTGGTCTCAATTTACCCCAATTTAAAATCTAAACTCAAATTCACTCTTGATATAACCAATCTAAACCAAATCCCAGTTCAATTTGTCCATGATTTGAACCCAATTTTGATTTAGACCAAAAACCCAATTTTGGCCTTATGGCTTGGTTCCACCAAATTGAACCCATAGCCCACTCAATTGCCCACAATTTGTGTTGAAAAATCTTCATAACTGCCCTATACATCAAAATTGACCTTAAATTGGGCCTTGGTGAGGCCTAAAATTAATTTGATTTCAACCTAGGTTTAAAAGCCCCAAATTTGCCCCAAATTGGCCATGTCTCAAAATCTCACCAAATTGATGGCCTTAGCCCCACAATTTCCACTCCATACCTTCATGAAAAATCTTCAAAACATCTCCCTTGATCATTTAACCATTCAATTTGGACTTATCCTAAGGCTATCCCAACCTAGAGTGATGTCTAGCCCAACATGCCCAAATTGACCAAATTTCAAAAAATCCTTCAAATTGACCTACTAATTGAACTCAAAATCACTTCAACCCTTCACCAAAAATCTTCATAACAATCATCTACACAATATTGATCAATTAATTGGGTCAATTGACATGGCTAACCTAGCCCAAACCTAAACTTTGATCACTTGAACCCATGCATTAAATATGACCAAACCACCTTAAAGAAATCAAATTAACTCCACCTCAGCCATTGGTTAGACCTTAAGATTGAGTCAAAACCCATCTAAACACCTAAACTAAGCCATGGAATAAAATTCTCCCAAATTAAGGGAACTTATTTCCAAAAATGCATATGCTTAAGGTACCCTTACCAAAACAAAACACTGTTGCATTAAATTGCTTTGACAGATTCCCCTGGATGCCCTGAGCTCCTAGCNATATATATATATATATATATCCAAATGAAGGTATAAATGGTCCCATAAAATCTAATCCCCAAACATCAAAGATTTCAACTTCCAAAGTAAAATTTGGAGGCATTTCATTTCTTTTTGAAATATTGCCTACTTGCTGACACTCATCACAGTTTTAATATATATTTTAACATCTCTAAAAGAGTAGACAAATAAAATCCAGATTGTAAAATTTTGTGAGCCGTTTTATCAATCCTAAAATGACCTTCAAATTGAAAATCATGATATTTTTGGATAATTTCTTCAATTTCTTTATAAGGCACACATCTCCGCATAACTAAATCTTTGCATTATTTGTACAAATATGGGTCATCCCAGAAGTAAAATTTGACATTGTGGATAAACTTCTTTTCTTGTTATTTTGTTAAACCATATGGTAAAATGCACTGACAATGTAGTTTATAATATTAACATACCACAATATTTTCTATCCTTTAACAACATAAAGCTGTTCATTAGAAAAAGTTTCATTAATTTCTTTATCAAGATCAAATGTTTCTTTTTGTTCCAGTATAGATAAATGATCAATAATTTTATTATCAGATCATTTCCTATCAACCACTACAAAATCAAATTCTTACATCAAAAGTATCCATCTAATTAATCTTATTTTTGCATCCTTCTTTTGCATCAGATATTTTATAGCCGTGTGGTATGTATGCACAACACATTTAGCTCCAATTAGATATGACCTAAACTTATCTAAAGCAAAAATAAAGGCTAATAACTCTATTTTTAGTAGTGATATATTTAATTTGATCATCATTGAGAGTTTTGATAGCGTAATATATAACTTTAAAAATTTGGTTTTGTCTCTGCCCTAAAATAGCCCCAATTACATAATTAATAGCATCACACATTAATTCTAATAGTTTTTTCCCAATCAGGTGAAACAATTATAAGAGCAGAGATCAATTTCTCTTTCATTATTTCAAAGGCATTAAGGCACACTTGATTGAAATCAAATTTTGTATCTTTTTCCAAAAGTTGGCATTAAGGCTTTGTAAATTTTGAAATTTTTTTTTATATATCGCCTGTAAAAACCAACATGTACTAAAAACTCCTAACACCTCTTACAGCAGTAGGTGAAGGTAGGTTAGATATCACTTAATTTTTTGTTGGATCTACTTCCATGTCATTTTCTGAAATTTTATGCCCAAGCACAATTCCTCATACAATAATGAATTAATATTTTTCCTAATTTAATACTATATTCATCTTTTCACATCATTCTAGAACTTTCTCTAAATGATTTAGACACATTTCAAATAAAGTTCCAAACATCAAAAAATCATCTATAATAAATTCTATCCCTTTTTTAAATAATTTACTGAAAATTGTTATCATACATCTTTGAAATGTCGTGACCTAATTACATAAACCAAAGGACATTCATCAAAAAGCAAAAGTACCATAAAGACTATTGTTGACCTCATATTTGGTTGAGGTTTAGTTTTTCCTCTTTAGTAGCCTAAGGTCTAGCCATAGGACTTTCACATTGACTATTAGACATGGAACCCTCACCATTAGAAATTCTATACTTTTCTTCACTCAATTTGAAATTCCACATATTCGTCCTAACCTCTAGCACTTAGTAGGTGGGGTCATTATGGGGGAAATCAAGATGAGTTACCCTTAGGAATGCTGGACCTTAGGGTTGACCTTGTGTTTTGGTCTCGGGCTAAGGCACTCACTTGCAATTATTTACACTCATAATCACTCACTACCCTAAACCCAAAATTTCTAGGCTCTAGTCCCTTGATACTTTTGGGAGACTCATGTAGGTGGTCCCCTAAACCCACTAGCCCTAAGCTAAGGTTTGGCTAAGACCTACATAGAGGACCCAAAATGGGGTTTCCATTGGTCCATGGCTTATTGATGATGGTTGGCACTCCAACTCTACCAAGACACCCAACCTAGCCTTATGCCCCTAAATTCCCCCGAATTACCTAGATACCCTTGGAACCCCAAATTTGGCCAAAATTCCCAAATCTACCCAAAATACCCAACTTGATTCAAAAATCATTTCAAACACCTTGAAAACACCCAAAACTACACAAAATCACCAAAATTGGCCAAATTACCAAAATACCCCTCCTTACCCCAAAATTCCAAAAATTCTTAAAAATCCCAAAAATTTCCAAAACATCTAAAATATTCCCAATTTAATTTTTCTCAACTATCACATGACCCAATTTGGCCAATCTTTGGTCAAAACATCCAAATTGCCATTTAAAAGGTCCATATTTTCCCCAAATTACCCCAAATGTCTATCCAATTGGTCTCAATTGACCCCAATTTCAATTCTAAATTCAAATTCACTCTTGATATGACCAATATAGACCAAATCCTAGCTCAATTGGTCCATGATTTGAAACCAATTTTGAGGTAAACCAAAAACCCAATTTTGGCCCTATGACTTTGTTCCACCAAATTGAACCCATAACCCACTCAATTGGCCACAATTTATGTTTAAAAAACCTTCATAACATCCCCATACATTAAAATTGACCTTAAATTGCCCTTGGTGAGACCTCAATTTCATTTTATTTCAACCTAAGTCCAAAAGCCCCAAATTGGCCATGTCTCAAAATCTCACCAACTTAATGGCCTTAGCCCCAAAATTTCCACTCCATCCCTTCATGAAAAATATTTACAACATCTCCCTTAATCATTTGAACTATTAAATTTGTACTTAGCCCAAGACTAACCCATCCTAGGCCCATGTCTAGATCAATATGCCCAAACTGACCATATTTCAAAAATCTCTCAAATTGACCTACAAATTGAACTAAAAATCACTTCAACCCTTCACCAAAGATATTCATAACAATTATCTACACAATATTGATCAATCCAAGGGTCAATTTACATGGTTAACCTAAACAAAACCCAAAATTTGATCACTTGAACCCATGCATTAAACATGACCAAACCACCTTAAAACAATCAAATTAACTCCACCCCAGCCATTGTTTAGACCCTAAGACTGAGCCAAAACCCATATAACCACCTAAAATAAGCCATGGACCAAAATTACCCCAAATTAAGGGATCTTATTTCCAAAAATGCACATGCTTAAGATACCCTTACCAAAACTAAACCCAATTGCATTAAATTTCTTTGACAGATTCCCTTGGATGCCCTGAGCTCCTAACCACCTCCCCATGCTATGGTCGGCCGGCCTAGTCACCAGAGAAGCAAAAATTGAGGGCCACCCCCTCTTGAATTTTGCCCAAATCAAACCTAAAGGCCAGCTCAGCCAAATCAAATTGTTGAGCTCCTCTTCACCTAAGCACCACAATGCACCCAAACTTATGCCTTGAGAGCCACCCCATGGCCATTTTTATTTAAAATCACCCCTAAGCACCACAATGCACCCAAACATTTGCCCTGAGAGCCACCCCATGACCATTTTTATAAGAACTCACCTCCACGGCCATGGGAGGTCTGAGAGCCACCCCATGGCCATTTTTATAAAAAATCACCTCCACGGCCATGGGAGGTGTGCTAAAATTTTTTTCAGAGAGAGCTTCCCAAATCACTGACAGAGCTTCTTTGAGACCTCCACAACCCATTCCAATCACTCCATTGCCTTGATTCCCCCTGTGTAACCCTAATTTTAAGCTTGAAAATTAGGGTAGAAATAGAGCATCCCTGAAAACTCCACAAAGTTCAATTGCCTATGCCCACAACTTCACAACAACAAGAGAAGATAAAGCCCCATCAAATTACCCTCTGAAACAGCCTCTACAGTAGCTCTATACCAACACCCAAAATTGAGCTTGATAAAATCACACCTAGGCTTTACATCAAGACTTGAGGATCAATCCCTAACCTCCTTGGATCCCAAAAAATGTGCCAAGAACCTCTANGAAACAGGACATCCCTGAAAACTCCACCAAACTTCAATTGCTTGTGCCCACACCTTCACAACAACAAGAGAATACAATGCCCCATCAAATTACCCTCTGAAATAGCCTCTACAATAGCTCTAGATCAACACCCAAAATCAGTCTTGATCAAAATCATACCTAGGCTTTACACCAATACTAGAGGCTCAATCCCCAGCCTCTTTGAATCCCAACGAACGTGCCAAGAACCTCTAATTGAAGCTTCACTTCTAAGAGCCAAGGTATAAAACTTCTCTTATTCCCGAGCCTATTTGAACTCTCCATTTGTTTTGAGTTGATTTCATAGCATCATAACTGTATGGATATGTTCCTCTAGTCTATACGAGCATTTAAAAAAAAATCATCTAATTTGGATAAGAAATGTGAGAGATCTTAAGGCTAGAAGATGGACGGCTCTCGGGCTAGGCTATCGGGAACGATGACGAGCGTCGTTCGATCGCGCGTGTATCGGATGGATGGTCGAGATGAAGCTGGACAGCGCTTCGGAACATAAACCGCGGGCCGAGTCAGCGTTGAGGTGGATGGAAACGTCGAATGAGAGCGCACCGTGTGGAGCTTCAGAGCCTCCTTAGGTTGAGGTGGCGCCGCGCGTTTAAATAGATAAATAGGGATTTAATTAATTCAGAAAATGATCCGTAACTTCATTCATATCTTGGTGTAGAAAAATCACAAAAATAAAATAAAAATACCCTCTTGCTCAGTGAAGAGAGGAGAACAATGTGGAAATAATTTTAAGTCTATGTGATGCATATTTTATTTTTAATTAATTAAACACTGATGTGAATGTTTTGATTCTCGATGCATGTAGTAATCACATATTAGACAACACTCCCTGATTTTTCTAAAGTCAGAGGAGGTCCCTAGACAGAGAAACATATTTTTCAAGTTTATGTACATTATTTGCTTAAAATAATAAGGAAAATTATCATGTTGCTTAGAAAAGTCCAAGAAAATTTTGGAAGGATTATATTGACTAGAGAGCCTTTAGGAAAATTTCTCATGAGCCAAGTCATTTAAAATGCACCTAATCTTTACAAACCCTAAATCACTAAGATAATTAATTTTAAAAAACAAAAACAACAAAATGACTTGATTTTTGATCTCCATTGTTCTTAGGATCCTAAGAACTCACCAAAAAAATTTCAAAGTATTTTAAGTTCATTTGATAACTTAAATTAATTTTTTAATTTAATTCACATTTTTGGCACTTAAATAATTTTTAAAAATCATAATATAACTCAAAAATTTATAAAAAACTTATTTTTTGAGTTCTCTGTGATTAGGGGTATTTTCTAAAAAGAAAATGATATTTAAAATAAAAACTTGATTTTTTAGCCTATTTTAAATATTTAAATAATTAAAAATCCCTAAAAATCACAAAAATAATAAAACTCATGAAAATGTTTTAAATTGCTTCCTAAGCACATAGGAACTATTAAAATTTTTTTCCTTATTTTCTAAATAAAGAAACTGAATTTCAAAGCTAAAAAAAATTTTTAAAGGCTAAAAATGACTTTTCACTAAAATAATTCCAATAAATGAAATAGAATTCAAAAAAATATAAAATCTTCTCCTCTGAGTTCTCTGATCTTAGGAGGATTTTTCAAAAATATGAAACTTAATTTTATCCATTTAAAATATTTTATATTTAATAAATATTCTATAACTTAAAATAATTCTTAAAATTCAAATAAAATTAAAAAAATCATGAAATTTGGTCCAAAGGCTTCTCGAGTCTAAGTCTACCTCTAGTAAAAATTTCAAGGGATTGAAATTTTCCTTGATCAATTTAGGAATTTCCTTTTAAAAATCCTATTTTTGCATGACAATAATTATCAAAATTAAATTAATTTTTTGTAAAGGAATTTTCTTTGAAAAATCCTGTTTTTGCATGAAAATAATTATATAAAATAAATTAAATTTTGAGAAATTTTCTCCTTTGATGTCTTAATTAACCCATGAATGAGGTAGGATAAAAATTTCAAAGTCATTTGGATTAAATTTGATGAATTATGAAGTGTTAGAGCTTTAGGAGCAAATGTGCAATTTTGGAATTTAGCCTTAATTAACATTTAGGTTTAATTTAAGGAGGGAAATGGGTAACCTCTGATCTTAATTTAGATGTTTGAAACACAAGGGGTTAATTGATAGATGGGTAACCTCTGATCTTAATCAATTTATTTGAGGTTTGAAACACAAGGGGTTAATTGGTAGAAACCAACCTTAAAAAGATAAGTTAATAAATTTCTAAATTATTAAAATTTGGAAGTTTATTAAAATAAAATGACCCCAAGGCTTAGGGGTATGACATTTGAAGTCAATAATTAATCAATTTAATACCCCTATTCTGATGTGCAAATAAAATTCAAATCATGAATTATACCACCTAAAGCTTAATCTTTTCAAAACTAATTAAGACACTCACCTAAGAAATCATGAATTATGACCACCTAAAGCTTAATCTTTTCAAACCTAATTAAGACACTCACCTAAGTTAAGGGCTTAGTAATGACTTAGGCTAAATCAAGTTTCATTTAAATAAGGATTAGAAAAGTAAACATCATTAAAAATTAAAACATCTTTCAAACACTACAAGCCCAAGTAAAAATTTGGCTAAGTGTTCCAATAACACTAACTTGCCTCTTTAAGGGTCTTCACCCACATAATGTTCAAAATTAAATTGCATATGATAATTACCCTATTCTTAGGGATAATTGATACATCAATGTTAATTGAGCACCAAGGGTTTTATAGGATGAATTATTAAGCAACATAATAAGTTTAAAAGAACTTGGGATTTTCCACCAGGCAGCGAGAAAGTAGCATGGACTTGCTTCTTTCTCTAGATCTATTGGATACCTCAGAGATCTACTAAACTTAATATATTTTTCTTGGCAACATCATCCTTAATTAAACTCCTAAGGACCCACCAAGATATGACCTAGGATTATATAGGTCGTCAAAATTTTACTTCCCTGTTTCATATAAACTGCCTTAAGATGCCTTTTGACTTTCAGGTGGTGGAATGAGAAGACTAGCCAGGTATGCTTTTATAGTTTTCAGCGTTGTCTTTCTTGTACTTTCATACTATACTTTTATACCTGCAAACTTGCATGCTAAACAACGATGCCAGCCTGCATGAAAACTAAAACTATCAAGATAGCCACAAAACCAAAACTAAAACCAAAACCAAAACTAAAATCAACCAATATAAAATTCACCCCCCAACATTCAAAATATAAAATAACTCAAAATTTAATCACAAACATCACACAAAACTACAATTGCAACTAAATTAAGATGTCTCTATTGGATGATCGGGAATTCATCGGAGGAGGTAATCTATGGTTGCTGACGAGGCTTCCCACGGTCTAAATGAAATTATGGAAGTCATTAAGTTGAGTTTAGTGAGTTCATTTGGACTAAGTGAATCCAATAGAAAATAGTGGTGTCAGAACGAGGGAACAGTAGGATCCTAACCGGTGTCGCTCTAATCAACTTTAATATGCCCCCATAAAATTTAAAGGACTTCAACCATAGGGCCACCTGATTTAACATCATAACTGATAACGACTTTATATATGCTTAAAAATATAAGTAATTAATACTGCTGCTAAATGATTTAATTCCTTAGCAACTGTACATAAACTTAATAACAGTTATAGATTCGATAAAGATGGATGTAATAAATATTCAATAACTCGCCAAAAACTTGATAACAGTTATAGATTTGATAAAGATGTGTATAAAATATTCAATAATTGTGCAAAATCATATATATATATATATGATTATAAAGATGTATAGATATAATATTCAATAATGTTAAAGTCAAATTAAAAATACAAGATAAATATGGACTTAATAAATATTCAATAATTGTAAAGTCACACTTATCAACGTATAGATTCGATAAAGATGGATGTATAAAATATTTAATAATTGTAAAGTCACACTTATCAACGCAAGTATACGTATCACTCAAGTAATATAGGGCTCTAATAGAGTGTAAAGTCACACTTAATATGTTTGATTTAATAAAGATGTATATATATATAATATTCAATAATGTTAAAGTCAAATTTGTCAACACAATTATACATATCGCTCAAGTAATATAGGGCTCTAATGGAGTCCTAGATATCAATCCCACAGGGAGTAGTTTAGAATTATGGACTAAGACCTATACGTATTGCTCAAGTAATATAGGGCTCTAATGGAGTCCTAGATATCGATCCCACAGGGAGTAATATTTAAACTACGAACTAAGATTTTTAAAAAGCAATACTTTAATCGCAACAATGAAATTCAATTTGCTTATCTATCACTAATAGGTAATTGAAATAAATATGTAATTTTCTTAATAACTCTTAAATAACTAGTGATTACTAATCTATTAGGACTTTAATCACAACAACGACGTTCAATTTGCTTATCTATCACTAATAGATACAACGACGTTCAATTTGTTTATCTGTCACTAATAGGCAATTGAAATAAATGGATAATTTTACTAACTATTAAATAACTAATGTAAGGAGAGGTGCGGCAATTTAATAAATATGTAATTTTAAACTCTTAAATAACTAATTTTACTAATATGTCACTAATAGACAATTGAAATAAATATGTAATTTTAATAACTCTTAAATAACTAATTACACTAATGAGGGTAGGCAATTGAAATAAATATATAATTTTAATAACTATTAAATAACTAATTATGCTAATGAAGGTTTTATAGGCAATTGAAATAAGTAAATAATTTGAATAACTAATAAATAACTAATGATAGAAAGTTAGGGTTAATAATAGACAATTGAAATAAATATGTAATTTTCTTAATAACTCATAAATAACTAATTATGCTAATGAGGGTTTAATTGAAATAAATATGTAATTTTAATAATTATTAAATAATTAATTATACTAATGAAGGTTCGACGTGATATTCAATATATAAGAAAGCATCCTTCTCCTTGTCAAGAAATTATAGTGAATGGATAAAATGAATCAGTTTAATTTGTATTGTGCCAAATAGGAGCATACTTATTTTTTACCCTTTATCCAGGCATAAAGAACATTGACTAATCCTACGCTTGTTTACTGAATCTATGGCTAGGCTGGAAGGATACCAACTCTCAATTCGGAGCTCCCACGTTCCCCTCGCCTAAGGGCTAACATCTACACTTTAGCACCCAAATGATAGGACCAAATTGGGGATTTTAGTCTGTTACTCTAAAATCTCCAATTCTAGACCCGATAATTTTATTTC
>JXCR01128407.1:34051-54573 GCA_002079205.1 Phalaenopsis hybrid cultivar | reverse complement strand
ATTTTGAACATCACCTTTCTTTCCCTAAATTTGAAACTCAAAGCATTCCTTTACCTTATAAATATTTCATAGTTTTTACATCATTGAGCCCCAATCTTTTCTTCTCAAATGAATTTCCAGATTCTTCATACTTCAAAATATAGTTTCCTTTACTTTAAATAGTTAACTATAATCTTGTTCTCTTATACTAAATATCTTAAGTTACAAAATTAATTTTCATTACAAAAACATTCCTTTAAATCTACCATAACATTTAAATAGCTACAAAATATAGTTACCTGAATTAAATTCACTACATAAAGTCATATAAATAATTTTTGAAAATAATTAAATAGAGGACATCTAATAGTTAATCTTTTTCTTCCCTCCCCCAAACTTAAATTTTTCAATATAAAATAATACAGGTGGAAAGAAAAAATCTATATATAAATCATACCTCAGCATTTTAGGCATTTTCATCATTCTGAAATTTCTATATGAAATGATACAGGTGGAAAGAAAAATTTAAATATAAATCATACCTTAGTATTTTAGGCATTTTCATCATTCTAAAATTTTTGCAGTCCTTCTATCTACTTCACCTGGTTTGTAACATTGAGCTTTCTACACATATAAATCATTAGAGAAATTTCTGGGTAATGAAATTTTGAAATAAGTACAAAACTAAAACATTAAACAAACATAATATTTCCTAACACAACCACAATACTAAACAAAACAATTACCATTAAAATGCAAAAATAAAAATCACATTACATTACAATCCAGAAAATACTACTCAGATCTATTATACTACACATGCAAATTTAACTACCACACTAACTTTATAACAAAAATTAAAAATTATCCAAGTACAACTTAACAATAAAAATGAAAATTCAAATACACAAAAACATCCATTTCTTTTACAAAAGATCACAAAAAAAAAGTACAAGTACATCAATTATATCAGATATCAAAATCCCAAACTATGTCTTCGTCTCCTTGATCAATAGTGGATTGGGCTGATACTGAGTATATCGTGGGCACTCAGGAAAAGTAACATCAGGCTCACCTTTGTAGTGTCGGGCCTGAGCTTCATAATAAGCTATCTCAAAATTTGAATGCCTTTGCAGGTGCTCACTATCGTAAGCATGTCGAAGTTCTAAACCTCCAATCCTTTCATTTATTAATTATATGCTCTTCCGCTGCAAGGTCAACTCATTCATCAAATCAGTCAAAGTAGGGGAACTAGAAGGTGGAAGGTCATAACTTGTAGAGGGGACATCTCTACTAGTAGAAGGTTCTTGACTCTTACTTCCAGTTCTCCATTTCTCATGGGATTTAGAAGTTTTCAAATTAGCTTTACTAATGGGTTTTATAGGGTGAACTCATTCCTCACACTCTCCAGCTTCCACTCCAGAAAGTTGGCAAAGTGCATAAATAAGGCCAGGATGTCCTAGACCTCCACTTGTTTCACTCTTAGAAAGTTGGCAAAGTGCATAAATAAGACCAGGATGTCCTAGACCTCCACTTGTTTCACTCCTTGCCGTAGTCAATATATTCTTAAAAATAATTCTCCCCACATTTATAGTTCTATTATTCTGAATACAAAAATTCAGAATAGCTCTATCTCTAGTTACCTCACTATGGTGATAAGTCAGTAACAGAGTAGAGGAAATAAAATAGTGTCACGCCTTAGAGGTGGCATTCATCATGAAAGTAGAAAAAGTTACCCGTTCTCGTTGCTTAATCTTCCAAATTCTTTTCCCAACAGTGAGAAAGTTGATCAAATCATTCAGGGGGCCTTCCATAGTACTAAAGGATTCATAATGGCAGTTATAAGAGTCTGGGACTTCGTAAAAGGTGTTAATGTGGGCGGCATTAAATTCAACTGCACTTGAACTATTCCGTCTTCATAGTAGAATACGTTGGCATAGAATTCCTTCACAATATTTGCAGCAGCTTTATTGGTGGTACAACAGAAGTTTTCCCAGCTCCGCTCGGCAATAACTCGTTCAATTTCTCCTCCCGGACTTTCAAAAACTCAATTTTGTATACACTTCTTTCCTTCAAAAATAGAAGTAAATCTTGATTGGGCCTTCGCATTGACGAAGCGAGACTCGTTGAACTCAAGTCATCTCTTTTGTCATGGAGCTATTTCAATCTAATCACAATCATAGAAAAATTCTAAAATATACTTCAAATATGCAAATAATGGCTTCCAAAAGTAATTATAAGAGTTCGACACTAAATTCCATGAATTTCTTCCCAATATATTCTTCACATTCTCAAAACTTTTCTGCCCAATATTTTCTTCACATTCTCAAAATTTTTGGATCTCCTCAATGTGGAAGAAATCCATAGTGAAAATCAAATATTTTTAGTTTGGAGTGAAGCTCTTACCTAGAGATGATCAAATCTGGTGCCAAAAAGCCTTGATATCGCCCCAAATCCAAGATCTCTCAAGCCCTAGGTCGAAAATTGTGTTTTTAGGAGGAAGGGGATGATGAATAGTGCGGTTTACTGGTCAAAATCACGGTTAAAGGTGTTTTTTCATGAGCTCACCGTCGGTGGGGTGTTCGGCGCCGTCAGCGCGCTCTATTGAAAATTGAACATAACTCTCGGGAAAAATCCGTCGTCGGCGGCGTCGAGGGCGCCGTCGGCGGGCTCTATTGATTTGGTTAAATTTCTGGATTTTTGCAATTTCGATCAATTTTAAGCCTCAACGACATCCATTCAATCATTATAGACATAATTTTAAGTGATTAAATGATGCACTTATANCCATTCAATCATTATAGACATAATTTTAAGTGATTAAATGATGTACTTATCACAAATAAACTTTCACAACACAAAAGATCACATTTATATATAAATTCCAAGGGGTACAATATACGTGATATAACACATCTAAGTTTGGTATTTTCTCAACCTCAATACATTAATTCAACGTGGCAATCCAAACCACAATACTCAAAATGTTAAAAACAAAACATCCTTTGCTTAGTCTCAACTATACAGAGATCTAAAAGCATAATTCTAAAGCAAAGCAAAGCAAATGCAAAGTCCAAATCAAATTACATACATAGACAGACAGGTAGCAATATAAATCTACTATTCATCAGATTCAGTACTAGATTCTCATATGAGATCACCCATTGATTGCACATGACGAAGAGGTTGTAGAAGGGTCGGAATGGAAATTCTTCAGTAGAATCCTCCTTTATTAATTTCATCCTCCTCATCAGTCGTATCAAACTATCTTCTAAACGTCCAAAGTGAGAGAAATGTTCTTTCATCTTCCAGTCTAGATGATCGAAGAAATCAGAGATATTATTAATCGTATTCATGACATTTTGTACTTCCTTTTCCAATTTATTGATTCTGCGCAGGATCATCAGAGTCTTGTCAGGAATTAAGGGTTAAACTGATAGTGAATTCTAAGATGATTGATCTACTATAATGGCCATGTCATTTTCATCTTAAAAAGTTAGGAATCTCTCAGTTAGGTCCAAAGGCTTCCAAGGTAGAAGTACATTTTCTCAATTTTCGTAGGACACTTGAAACTTACTGCAAAGTGAGAGAATTGTGGAAGGGTGTCCAAGCCCATAAGTTGATCCAAGAACGCTCAGGCTCAAAACCGACTTCACAATTATTGATCCAATATCGATCGGTAGTCCCCTTTAGATGCAATAATTCAGAATAACATTTTCTTTAGAAACTTTACCGATCTTCATTGTCGGTAACAGTTTTGCAGAAATGAAAAAGTGTCAGTGTTTCGAAACGGGATTTTAGAGTGTCGCAGAAAAACTAACATACCCATTTTCTCTCATTTCCCAGTCTTCAGTTTTGTACATTAAATATTGATAAATCCCATTCATCTGGTTTCTTGTCGGGACGAAGTTGGAATAGTGGCAGACAGGAACTTTCTCGATCATGTATAATTCATTGATTTGTGTAGGAGCAAAAGTGATCCATCTACCTCGTACATAAACAACTCCTTGGTTGATTCCATGCAAATTTGCATAAAATTCTTTCACCACAGTAACAACCACGGCAGCGGTAGTCTAGCACAACACTTCTCATTTTCGCTGCACTATCATCTCTTCAATTGCAGTAGAGGGATTATTCAATCCTCGATTTACGAATCCTCGTTCCTTGATTAATCTTTTTTCGTTAGTAACTTGTTGAAGATTCGCTGCGCTTCCGCACTAATGAACTTTTGCCGATTGAACACTCGCATTCTGGGATTATCAGGGGGAATTGGATGTCATAGGAATGAAATTGATGGAGTTTCACTTCTTTTTTTGGGGGAATTATGAACTTAGGAATCGAATTTTTGAGTTTAAAAGGGTAACTCCCGCCCAAAAATCGCCAAAAACCACCATTCAAACCCAAGAAACCGTCATCTCATCGGTCTTGCCGTCGACCCCGCCGACGGCGAGCCTCTGTATTTATTTTGCCTGGACTCTCGGNGGGGGGGGAGCCTCTGTATTTATTTTGCCTGGACTCTCGGGAAAAACCCACCGTCGGCGGTGTTGATGGCGCCGTTGGCGCCCAAGGCAAAAATTGCACAGTTTCGCTCTGGTTCGAATGCATTCCAATTTTTCTTTATGGATCCAATTCTTATGGTGATTCAAGGGTAAATAAGAGTAGTAGAGCTTAATACTATCACAAATTGATGATAATTTCAAATAAAAATGACTATAATCCTATTAAAAGTAAAGATAAATTTGGGTTGTCTCCCATAAAGCGCTTAGTTTAACGCCGTCAGCCCGACCTATTCAGGTGTTATTCAGGTTGACTAATCATTAAAATCTCTTTAAAATTTGGTCTTTTACCCTCAAAATACAGTTTTAATCTGTGTTCATTTACTTTAAATCTATTTCTAGTCTTTTGATCTTCAATTTCAACAGCTCTATAAGTATAAACTTGAGTCACAATAAAGGGTCCTAACCAACGAGACTTCAATTTCCTAGGGAATAGCTTCAACTAGTGTTGTAAAGCAAAACTTCTTGTCCTGGTTCAAAGTTCTTTTGGTTAATCTTCCGATCAAGCCATAACTGTAGTTTCTCCTTATAAATTTTGTCGTTATCATAAGATTTATTTCTTAATTCTTCCAATTCATTTAATTGTAACAATCTCTTCTTACCTGCATCTTTCAAATTATAATTGAATTCTTTAATCGCCCAATATGTTTTATGCTCTCTTCTTACCAGCGTCTTTCAAATTATAATTGAATTCTTTAATCGCTCAATATGCTTTATGCTCAAGCATCTTTCAAATTATAATTGAATTCTTTAATTGCCCAACATGCTTTATGCTCCAATTCTACTCCAAGAAATTATAATTGAATTCTTTAATCACCCAATATGCTTTATGCTCCAATTCTACTAGTACGTGGCAAGTCCTTTCCAAAAATCAGTCTGTAAGGAGTCATTCCAATAGGAGTTTTATAAGCAGTCTTGTAAGCCCATAATGGACCAATCTACTCTACTATGGTTTACAGTCTTTTCAAGTATTTGTTTAATCTCTTTATTAGAAACTTCAGCTAACCCACTGGTTTGAAAATGATACGCAGCAGATATTCTATGAATAATATTAAACTTCTCTGCCAATCTCTGAATCTATTTATTTTTAAAATGGGATCCTCCGTCAGTGATAATCATTCTAGGCATTCCGTATCTAGTGAAAATATTTTTCATTAAAACCCTTGAAACACTTTTAGCGTCACAACGAGGTCAAGCTTGTGCTTCAATCCACTTAGAAACGTAGTCTACTGCAATTAATATATATAAGTTCCCAAATGAAGGAATAAATGGTCCCATAAAATCTAATCCCCAAACATTAAAGATCTCAACTTCTAACATGAAATTCAGATGCATTTCATTTCTTCTAGATATATTGCCTACTCGTTGACATCGATCACACGTTTTTATGTATCTATAAACATCTTTAAAGATAGCAGACCAATAAAATCCAGCTTGTAAAATTTTATGAGCAGTTTTATCAATCCCAAAAAAACCTCCAAATTCAGAATCATGACATTTCTGAATGATTACCTCAGTTTCTTCATAAGATACACATCTTCTCATAATCAGATCCTTACATTGTTTATATAAATAAGGCTCATCCCAAACATATGCTTTCGCATTATGAATGAATTTTCTTTGTTGTTGCAATGTCAACATAGGTGGCAAAATATGACTTACAATATAGGTAACAATATCAGCATACCATTATATTTTCCACTCATTAATATTATAAAGTTGTTCATCAGGGAAACTAACTGTAATCTCATTGTCAGTGTCAGATAATTCATGATTTTCTAATCTTGACAAATGATCAGCAATTTGATTATCAATTCCCTTTTTATCAATAACTACAAGATCAAATTCTTGCATCAAAAGTATCCATCTAATCAACATTGGTTTGTCATCTTTTTTTTGCATTAGATATTTAATAGTAGAGTGATTAGTGTGCACGACACATTTAGCTCATCCTTCTTTTGCATCAGATATTTAATAGCAGAGTGATCAGTGTGTACAACACATTTAGTCCTATCCTTCTTTTGCATCAGATATTTAATAGCAGAGTGATTAATATGCACAACACATTTAGCTCTAATTAAATTAAGATCTAAATTTGTCTAAAGCATACACAATGGCCAGTAACTCTTTTTTAGTAACAGTATAATTAATTTGTGCATCATTAAGTGTTTTACTAGCATAGTATATAACTTTAAAAATCTTTTCATACCTTTGTCCTATGACAACTCCAATAGCATAATCACTAGCATCACACATCAATTCAAATGGTTTCTCCCAGTTATATGAAACTATAATAGGGGCTGTGATTAATTTTTCCTTTAATAACTTAAAGTCATTTAAACAGTTTTTAGTAAATTCAAATTTCTTGTCCTTTTCTAAAAGTTGGCATAATGGTTTGGTAATTTTGGAAAAGTCTTTGATAAAACGCCTGTAAAATCCAACATGTCCAAGAAAACTTTTTCTCTTACATTAGTAGGAGATGTTAGTTTAGATATAACTTGAATTTTTGCAGGGTCTGCTTCCATACAATCTTTCGAAATTTTATGCCTAAACACAATTCCTCCTGCAACCATAAATTGACATTTCTCCCAATTCAGAACCAGATTAGTTCTTTCACATAACTATAAAACTTTTTCAAGATAATTTAAGCATGCGTCAAATGATGTTTAAAATACAGAGAAATCATCCATAAATACTTCCAATCCATCATCAATTAACTTACTAAATATGAACATCATACATCTCTGGAATGTTGTAGGTGCATTACATAATCCAAAAGATATTCTTTGAAAAGCAAAAGTTTCAAAAGGACTAATAAATGCTGTCTTTTCTTGATCCTAAGAAGCAATAAGAGTTTAATGGTAACCGGTATATCCATCTAAAAGATAAAAATATTTGTGCCCAACAAGTCTATCTATTATTTGGTCTAAAAAGTGTAAAGGGAAGTGACCTTTCTTGGTGACAGTATTTAATTTTCTATAATCAATGCAAATACGCCACCCAGTAATTTATCTGATGGGTATTAATTCATTATTTTCTTTTGTTTCAATAATCACTCATCTTTTCTTAGGAACACAATGAATTGGACTTACCTACGCACTATTTGAAATAGGATATATAATTTTAGTGTTTAACCATTTTAAAATCTTCTTCTTAACTACTTCTTTCATCATAGGATTTAATCTCCTTTGTGGATCAACTCTCGATTTATATTGTTCATCTAAAATAAATCTGTGCATACAGATCGAAGGACTGATTCCTTTAATATCAGCTAAGGTACAACCAAAAGCTTTCTTATATCTTTTCAATGTATCTAACAGTTTTTGCTCTTGCAAATCATTTAATTTTGAAGATATAATTACAGGTAATGTAGATGAGTCTCACACAAACACATAATTCAAGTGGCTAGGCAATATTTTCAACTCCAGTTCAGGTGGTTTTATAATTGACAGAGCTAGATTCTTATCAGCATTTTCTGTAATATCCAGCATCTCAAATCTTTCCTGAACATAATTTAATTCTTCATTTTCTAATTCGTCCAAAATAACTTCATCACTCTCTTCATATTGTTCTTTTTCTTCAAAATGTTCTTTAAAATATTCATTCAATAGATGTTCACTAATTTTCATGCGAAAACATTCATTTTCTCTTTCTACAGCAGGGTATTTCATAGATTTCCCAATGTTAAAAGTCACTTCTTGATCGTTAACTCTCATAGTTAATTCTCCTTTTTGAACATCAATCATAGCTTTTCCAGTAGCTAAAAAAGGTCTCCCTAAAATTATAGGTATTTCTTTATCTTTCTCCATAGCTTTTCCAGTAGCTAAAAATGGTCTCCCTAAAATGATAGGTATTTTTTTATCTTCCTCTATATCTAAAATGCTTTTTCCAGTAGCTAAAAATGGTCTCCCTAAAATGATAGGTATTTCTTTATCTTCCTCCATATCTAGAACAATGAAATCCACAAAAATGTCTCCCTAAAATAATAGGTATTTCTTTATCTTCCTCCATATCTAAGACAATAAAATCCACCTCTCCCTAAAATAATAGGTATTTCTTTATCTTCCTCCATATCTAAAATAATGAAATCCACCGGAAAGATAAATTTGGGTATTTCTTTATCTTCCTCCATATCTAAAACAATGAAATCCACATGAAAGATAAATTTATCCACTTTTACTAACACATCTTCGATAACTCCCTTAGGATATATAACTGAACGATCCGCTAACTGAAGAGTTATAGAAGTAGGTGAGACTTCTCCTAATCCTAATTTTTTGAAAACTGATAGAGGCATAAGATTAATGCTGGCTCTAAAATCACATAAAGCTCTTCCATAAAATTTTTCACCGATAGCACACGGTATAGTGAAACTGCTAGGATCTTTTAATTTTTTAGGAAGCTTTTTCTGAATAATTGCACTACACTCTTCGCTAAGTGCAACAGTTTCGTTATTGATGAACTTCCTTTTCTTGTTCAATTGCACTACACTCTTCGCTAAGTGCAACAGCCTCATTATCAATGAACTTCCTTTTCTTGTTCAAATTGCACTGCACTCTTCGCTAAGTGCAACAGTTTTGTTATCCGTGAACTTCCTTTTCTTGTTCAGTATATCTTTCATAAATTTCACATAATTGGGCATTTGCTCTAAAGCTTCTACAAAGGGAATATTCACCGTTAACTTCTTAAGAATTTCTAAAAATTTGTAAAATTCTTTATTTTGTTTGTGTTGCTTTAATCTTTGAGGAAACAGTGGTCGAGTTTTCTCCACAGTAATCTTCATTGGTGTAAATGGATATTCTAAGTTTGGGTATTCATGATCCTTTTTTTTTTCGGTATCCACTTTCTCTTTTTCAGTTTTCATTTCTTTTTGTACTCTTGTCTCCAATTCTTTTTCACTTCGTAATTGTATTGCTTTTATCTGTTCTTTTCCTTGATCTTTAGGATTTGGTTCCACAGTACTAGGAAAAGTTCCTAATGTTCGGTTACTAAGCGCAGTAGCGATATGCCCTAATTGGTTTTCAATATTCTTAATAGCAGTTTTTTGATTTTGTAATTGATTTTCTTGAATCTATAGTTGATTTCCTTGATTCTACAATTGTTGACCCATGTTTAATATCAACTCTTCCATAGACAACCTCTTCTTCTTAATTTGAGTGTTACTATTAAATCCTAGAAGATAAGAAGGTCTATAAGTAACATTTCCTTGGTTGGATAAATTTCCTAATGGGTTTACTGGGTTGTTTGCTCATTGTTGATTTGTAGAAGAATTGTTATTCCAATTAAAATTTGGATGATTCTTCCAACCTGGGTTATAATAGTTCGAATAAGGGTTGTTGGGTCTTTTAATAGCATTTAAAGTCTCATATGAAGGTTGAGCATCCACAAATTGCCCAGATGAATTCTCTTCCATCATACGAGATGTTGGAGAATAATTCATCCAATAGTGATCTAATTTCTTTGATATTGCAGCAACCTGCGAAGCTAACATAGATATTGTATCAGAATCATGTATACTAACTACTCTTTTAGGATTTACCCTTTCAGAGGGCCATTGAAAATTGTTGGTAGCCATCTCTTTTATTAATGAATAAGCCTCATCAAAAGGTTTTGACATTAAAGAACCACCAGCCGCAACATCTATAATCGATCTAAGTGATCCCACTAATTCATTATAAAATGTTTTAATTATCAACCAATCTGGTAATGAATGATGAGGGCATTTCCTAAGAAGATCTTTAAATCTCTCCCAAGCTTTGTATATTGACTCTCCATCAAATTGACAGAACGATGTTATGTCATTTCTAAGTTTAGCAGTTTTGGATGGAGGGAAATATTTGAATAGAAATTTCTGTGAAAGTTCTCCCCAAGTTCTAATAGATCTTGATGCTAACGAATTTAACCACATCTTAGCCTTATCCTTTAGTGAAAAAGGAAAAAAGTTTAAGTCTAACAGCATCGTTTGAAACTCTGTCATATTTAAAAGTAGCACACAGTTCTAAAAAACTAGCGATGTGTAAATTAGGATCTTCATTTCGTTTACCTCCGAATTGATTGTTTTGTACCATTTGGATAATAACAGGTTTAATGTCAAATGAATTAGCAGCTACATCAGGATTTTGGACAGATAAGTGAATTTCATCTGCTGTAGGATTTGCATAATCTCGTAGGGGTCTAGGTTGGTGTTCATTTTCTATTCCTTGATTGTTTATGTTGTTTTCCATTGTATCAGAATTTCTAGGTTCTCTTCTCAGTTTTTTAATTTTTCTAACAGTGCGTTCTAATTCCGAATCGTAGGGTATAAGATTTTCAGGTCCAAATTTACACATACAATTTGAAATCAGTACACAGCAAAACAGTAACTAAATATAAAAATAAGTTGCAATTCAAGTAAAAATTTTCTAATAATTCTAATTTGTCTGTTACTCTAATTGTAATTTTTTTGTTCACTCACTCCCTGACAATGGTGCCAAAAATTTGATCGCGACTTTATATATGTTTAAAAATATAAGTATTTTAATACTGCTGCTAAAAGATTTAATTCCTCAGCAACTGTACCAAAAATTAATAACAGTTATAGATTCGATAAATATGTAATAAATATTCAATAATTGTAAGGTCACACTTATCAACGCAAGTATACGTATCGCTCAAGTAATATAGAGCTCTAATAAAGTCCTAGATATCGATCCAACAGGGAGTAAGATTAGAACTACGATCTAAGATTAAAAAAAATAATACTTTAATCGCAACAACGAGGTTCAATTTGCTTATCTGTCATTAATAGACAATTGAAATAAAATGTAATTTTAATAACTATTAAATAACTAATTATACTAATGTGGGTTTAATTGAAATAAATATGTAATTTTAATAATTATTAAATAATTAATTATACTAATGAAGGTTCGACGTGATGTTCAATATATATAAGAAAAAACTAATAAAAAACTAAAGATAGAAAGTAGGGTTTAATTTGTGATATTCAATATATAAGAAAGAATCCTTCTCCTTGTCAAGAAATTATAGTGAATGGATAAAGTGAATTAGTTCAAATTATATTGCATGGATAAAGTGAATTAGTTCAATTTAGATTGTGTCAAATAGGAGCATACCTATTCTTTACCAAATTATAGTGAATGGATAAAATGAATTAGTTCAAATTATATTGTGCTAAATATCTAATGATATAAAGTAGGGTTTAATTGTGATATTCAATATATAAGAAAGCATCCTTCACCTTGTCAAGAAATTATAGTGAATGGATAAAGTGAATCAGTTCAATTTGTATTGTGCCAAATTNCACCCAGTAACTTGTCTGATAGGTATTAATTCAATATTTTATTTTGTCTCAACAGTCACTCCTCCTTTCTTAGGAAAACAATGAATTGGACTTACCCACGTACTATCTGAAATAAGATATATAATTCCAGTGTCTAACCATTTCAAAATTTCCTTCTTAATTACTTCTTTCATCATTGAGTTTAATCTCCTTTGTGGATCAAATCTTGGTTTATATTGTTCATCTAATATAATTATGTGCATACAGATCAAAGGATTGTTTCCCTTAATATCAGCTAAGGTCCAACCAAAAGCTTTCTTATATCTTTTCAATGTATCTAATAATCTTTTCTCTTGCAAATCATTTAATTATGAAGATATAATAACATGTAATGTAGATGAGTATCCCAGAAACACATACTTCAAGTGGCTCTTGCAAATCATTTAATTCTGAAGACATAATAACAGGTAATGTAGATGAGTCTCCCAAAAATACATACTTCAAGTGGCTAGGTGTATTTTCAACTCAAGTTCAGGTGGTTTTATAATTGATGGAACTAGATTCTTATCAGCATTTTTTGTAATATCCAACATCTCAAATCTTTCTTATAATTGACGAAACTAGATTCTTATCAGCATTTTCTGTAATATCCAGCATCTCAAATCTTTCCTGAACATAATGTAATTCTTCATTTTCTAATTCATCCAAAATAATTTCATCACTCTCTTCAAATTGTTCTCTCTTCAAAATGTTCTTTAAAATGTTCATTATCTCTTTCAACAGCAAGGTATTTCATAGATTTCACTTATCTCTTTCAACAGCAAGGTATTTCATAGATTTCACATTTCCATGCAAAAACATTCATTATCTCTTTCAACAATAGGGTATTTCATAGATTTTGCAATTTTAAAAGTCACTTCTTGATCTTTAACTATCATAGTTAATTCTCCTTTTTGAACATCTATCATAGCTTTTACAGTAGCTAAAAATAGTCTCCCTTAAATGATAGGTATTTCTTTATCTTCCTCCATATCTAAAATAATGAAATCTAGAGGAAAGATAAATTTATCAACTTTTACTAACACATCTTCTATAACTCCCTTAGGATATGTAACTGCACGATCCGCTAATTGAAGAGTTACAGAAGTAGGTGAAACTTCTCCTCATCCTAATCTTTTAAAAATTGATAGAGGCATAAGATTAATGCAGCTCTCAAATCACATAAAGCTCTTCCATAAAATTTTTCACCGATAGCACACGGTATAGTGAAACAACCTGGATCTTTTAATTTTTCAGGAAGCTTTTTCTGAATAATTGCACTACACTCTTCTCTAAATAAATCACATAAAGCTCTTCCATAAAATTTTTCACCAATAGCACATGGTATAGTGAAGCTGTCAGGCATAAGATTAATGCTGGCTCCCAAATCACATAAAGCTCTTCCATAAAATTTTTCAGCGATAGCACACGGTATAGTGAAACTACCTACTTTTAATTTTTCAAGAAGCTTTTTCTGAATAATTGCACTACACTCTTTGTTAAGTGCAACATTTTTGTTATCCGTGAACTTCCTTTTCTTGTTCATAATATCTTTCATAAATTTCACATAATTTGACATTTGCTCTAAAGCTTCTACGAAGGGAATGTTTATTGTTAACTTCTTAAGAATTTCTAAAAATTTGGAGAATTGTTTATTCTGTTTGTGTTGCTTTAATCTTTAAGGAAATGGTGGTGGAGGTTTCTCCACAGTAATTTTCAATGGTGTAAGTGGATATTCTAAATCTGGGTATTCATGATCCTTTTCTTTTTCGGTATCCACTTTATCTTTTTCAGTTTCCGTTTCTTTCTGCACTCTTGTTTCCAATTCTTTTCCACTTCGTAATTGTATCGTTTTTATCTATTCTTTTCCTTGATCTTTAGGTTTTGGTTCCACAATACTAGGAAAAGTTCCCAATGTTCGGTTATTAAGCACAGTAGTGATATGCCCTAATTGCTTTTCAATATTGTTAATAGAAGTTCCTTGATTTTTTAATTGACTTCCTTGAATTTGTAATTGATTTCCTTGATTTTGCAATTTTGACCCATGTTTAATATCAGCTCTTCCATAGATAACTTCTTTTCCTTAATTTGAGTGTTACTGGTAAATCCTGGAGGATAAGAAGGTCTATAGTTAACATTTCCTGAGTTGGATGAATTTTTTAATAGGTTCACTGGGTTGTTCGCCCATTGTTGATTTGTAGAAGAATTGTTATTCCAATTAAAATTTGGATGATTCTTTCAACCTGGGTTATAATAGTTTGAATAAGGGTTGTTGGGTCTATTAATAGCATTTAAAGTCACATATGAAGGTTGAACATCCACAAATTGCCCAGATGATTTCTCTTCCATCATAGGAGGTGTTGGAGAATAATTCATCCCATAATGATCTAGTTTCTTTGATATTGCAGCAATCTGCGAAGCTAACATAGATATTGCATCAGAATCATGGATACTAGCTACTCTTTTAGGATTTACCCGTTCAGAGGGCCATTGAAAATTGTTGGTAGCCATCTCTTCTATTAATGAATAAGCCTCATCAAAAGGTTTTGACATTAAAGAACCACCAGCCGCAACATCTATAATCGATCTAAGTGATCCCACTAATTCATTATAAAATGTTTTAATTATCAACCAATCTGGTAATGAATGATGAGGGCATTTCCTAAGAAGATCTTTAAATCTCTCCCAAGCTTTGTATATTGACTCTCCATCAAATTGACAGAACGATGTTATGTCATTTCTAAGTTTAGCAGTTTTGGATGGAGGGAAATATTTGAATAGAAATTTCTGTGAAAGTTCTCCCCAAGTTCTAATAGATCTTGATGCTAACGAATTTAACCACATCTTAGCCTTATCCTTTAGTGAAAAAGGAAAAAAGTTTAAGTCTAACAGCATCGTTTGAAACTCTGTCATATTTAAAAGTAGCACACAGTTCTAAAAAACTAGCGATGTGTAAATTAGGATCTTCATTTCGTTTACCTCCGAATTGATTGTTTTGTACCATTTGGATAATAACAGGTTTAATGTCAAATGAATTAGCAGCTACATCAGGATTTTGGACAGATAAGTGAATTTCATCTGCTGTAGGATTTGCATAATCTCGTAGGGGTCTAGGTTGGTGTTCATTTTCTATTCCTTGATTGTTTATGTTGTTTTCCATTGTATCAGAATTTCTAGGTTCTCTTCTCAGTTTTTTAATTTTTCTAACAGTGCGTTCTAATTCCGAATCGTAGGGTATAAGATTTTCAGGTCCAAATTTACACATACAATTTGAAATCAGTACACAGCAAAACAGTTAACTAAATATAAAAATAAGTTGCAATTCAAGTAAAAATTTTCTAATAATTCTAATTTGTCTGTTACTCTAATTGTAATTTTTTTGTTCACTCACTCCCTGACAATGGTGCCAAAAATTTGATCGCGACTTTATATATGTTTAAAAATATAAGTATTTTAATACTGCTGCTAAAAGATTTAATTCCTCAGCAACTGTACCAAAAATTAATAACAGTTATAGATTCGATAAATATGTAATAAATATTCAATAATTGTAAGGTCACACTTATCAACGCAAGTATNACCCAAACGATAGGAACAAATTGGGGATTTTAGTCTGTCACTCTAAAATCTCCAATTCTACGTCCAATAATATTATTTTGACCGAATTGGGGATTTTAGTCTGTCACTCTAAAATCTCCAATTCTACTCCCGATAATTTTATTTCCTTATTTATTTGCACCCAACTTCCAAGGGCTTTGACCTCCAAAATCTCCAATTCTATGCCCGATAATTTCATTTCCCTATTTATTTGCACCCAATTTCTAAGGGCTTTGACCTCCCATGCCCGATAATATTATTTCCCTATTTATTTGCACCCAACTTCCAAGGGCTTTGACCTCCCCAAATCTCCAATTCTATGCCCGATAATTTCATTTCCCTATTTATTTGCACCCAATTTCTAAGGGCTTTGACCTCCCAAATCTTGGATGTAATCTTCACTTTAGTTGTAAAACTCAACATATTTTAACAAATCAATTAGCGAGATTGAAAGTAAATTAAGATCAAAGTGAAAAGATCATCACAATTTCTTAAACATTTTTCATGGCTTCACCAATTCAAATCACCATTTCACAAATATTAAGACAGCAGAAAGACAGAGAAAACTACTCAGATCTCATGGGGAAATCACAACAAAACTCGGAATTCATATATAAAAGCAAAGTCATACAAACTATAACAATAAATAAACTTATCTCTAATTTCTCCCCAAGAAAATTCCTCGAAGTTCCTTTGAATCTCTTCCTTTCTTTACAACACACAAAATTCCTCTTCGAAGTAGCAAGAAAGAAGAAATCTCTCACTTTTCCTCCACTCTTACAATCTCTCAAAGAATTCCTCACAATTTTGACACTCTAGTAAATTCTCTATACATTAATGGGACCACTTTAAGCTCCAGGACCTCTCTAATTTTCGACCAAAATCTTCTTTTAAAGTTGTGGATGAGCTTTCCCAAGAGTTGCCTAAGCATCCCTTCAAAATTTGTCCTCATCCAAAGCCTAGTTGGACATAATCGCCGAGCTCGCCGTCGGCGGACCTTCTTAATGAATTAATTCTGGAGTCTCGTGAAAATCTCGCCGTCGGCGGGGTCGATAGCGCCGTCAGCGCCCTAGTTCAAATTTTCACATTTTGGTCATTTTCTCTCCAAATTCGCTCCTTTTTACATCTTTTTGCTCCAATGACCGTAATTCATTATTCTTGCAACAAAACATCAAAAATATCTTTCTTTAAAGTGCAATATCATAAAAAAAGTATAAAATAGGTATGAAAATCTCAGCATATTTTTCTTTGGTTAGTAATAGATCCAGAGGAGAACCTCGATGACTTCTCAAGCTACCCTTTGGTTTGGCTTTAGTTTAGAGGAGAAATATTTAAGTGTTTCATCTTCTCAATTTTATTAATTAGGGTTTACATTCGTGTGAAACGATCACACAAATAGCCTGGAAGATGTGAGGGTTTAGGTCGCGACGGACGACAACCTCGGAATCCTATCACATATTAGGGCTTAGATTGTACAATAGAGTTATACAAAGACCTAAAGAAAAAAATGAGGAGTTATGTCGCACTAGATGAACAACCTCAAAATTTTATGGATTGTTGTTTAATTTCAATGGGATGGTTTAGCTGATGTAGACATGTTCTGCTGTTGAAGATAGTCATGCTGCCCACTATGCTAGCTCCAAGCTCCTCGTCGTCGCACCTTTGAGTTCGATGTTAGTTTTAAGTGTACTTGCAATTGTTGAGTCAACGATCTACTGCCGGGTACCTCCTATAAAACCAACTACTGTCCGCTTATTCTAAGGTATAGTGTGTAAAAGGAGCAGTAGCATGTATAACAAAGGAAAGTAGTGACAACATAGTATTTATAGGAACAATATAACATGTATTATATAAGTAAAAATGGGCAACAAGAGAAACCCCTCTCGAAAAACTCGAGGAAAATCAACAAATGACAACTCAAAGAAAGTCACCAAAAACACAAGAAGGTCCCGGAAGAAAAACCATGAGCGCTTTACCAAAAACTCCAACAAAATCACACGAAAAATCCGAAGAAAGAAAATCCGAAGCACTCGGGTCGGGGCTAGGCTCAGATTTTATATATTTGTACTTGACGGACGTCGAAAGCTACTATCAGTCACCCATATGTATAGAGCCCACCACTTAATTAAAAGGGTGTCCTACTAAACCTAACTTAAGAGGGTACTCATTAGCCCGGCATTGACAATTAACAAGTAGACAACCAAGTTACAATATCTTTAAAATTAATATTTTAGCATGCACATGGATTTCAAGCATACAAAAGAAATTTGTATCGATGTTGTAGTGAAAATATTTTTTTATTGTATCTGTTCTTATCAAATCTGTTTCTTATCAGTTTTGAAAAGTATAGTTAGTTGTCCACGAGTCGATCACGCCATCGGACGTAGGACCGCCAACAACCTAAGATAGTACGGGTCCCCCGCTAGTCTTGTGTCGGTGAATGATATTATCATCCTATGGTTCATCGGTTCCCTGGGTTGGGTCCTGATGTCGTAAGATGGAATATCATTCCGCTCCACCACCGGCGTGCCTTTGTCATCACCTCCCTAAGCCCCAAAATAAAATCGACCTACTTGCGATCTTGCTTGATGGTTTCACATATAACAAAAGACTATATATGTGCATTTATGTATCGGACATAAGCACCTAAAACCGAACCAAGAAGAAAGGAAAATAAAAAGAAAAATGGGGATGAGAGGGAAGAAGAACTGATCCACCCAAAAGATCAACAGGATGAAGGGTGAAACAACACTCAAAACTGCGTCGAAAAGATATAAAAAAGAGAGCCCAATATCCTTGAATCAATCCAAAGGATATCATTTTCTCAAATTTTATAAATGGATCAACCCAAGAAGGGTATCCTTTCAAAATCTTGTTTCGATCAAGTAGAAACTGGCCCGAATCAATGTGACGATTGTATACAGGGCTCCACCACTACTTACATACTCGCACACTGAAGCCTGAACTCAAAGGTGGCATTTATGTTATCCAAATTTTAATGTCGAACCCCCGAACTCTCCCAAACGACAATTTCACAAGTTTTCAAATCCTTCATGAATCTGATTCATATCAATCTTATGGTTTCTCAAAATGAAGTTTTAAGGACCTTTCAAAATTTTCTAATCGAATCAAAGGAATATGATCCACAAATGACATCCTCAAAATTCCTAAAATCTTCTAAACAGTAAAACCATCTAGTTCCAATTTCAACCACAAGCCTCTCGTACTGTATAAGTGCAATATCATCCAAAATAACATATAAGTGCTCACGGCTAAGGCAATCAAGAGGACAAAATGCCCGCATATATCTCCAACAGGCTCACTGATAGGGTCAAGAAAGAGCGCAGCCAAGTCCCACATAAACATTCATGCACGCCATCCAATTCCTCATCCTTCAAAAATGTCTATATTAGATGTGCAAATACATGGGAGCTAGGTGACCTATATGTAAACTCTTTTCTTTCCTCTTAGTGAAATAAGCATATTCATCCATAGGTTCAAAAAGCGTGAAAGCCATGTATATGTAAATATGGAAGCTTGGATGTGAAATACGAAAATATGGAGGAACCTTATGCGACAAAATGAAAACCTCTTAAACTTTCAGATTTTTTTTTTATACAATTTCACCAAAAATAAAAGTTTCACTTAGAAATATAACACTCAACTCTCATGTATTCACATATCTAATACCTAATTTTCAGATTTTGCAAATGAGTAAACCAGAATTTTCAAGCTTTTACAAAAAAGCCGCACAAATCCATAAAGATTTAAGGAAAGAAAGCTGAAATTCAGGGGTCATATATGTAAATATTTTAAAATCCGAAAATCATAAAATTTGCAAATATATGTTGAAATTGAAAAGTATGTATGTAAATTTATAAAATTTCATGCATGCCACTCAACTTCTTTGCATTCACCCATCCAACCCTTGCACATTTTCATGTCCAACACCCAAAAATTCATTTCCAGCATGTGTTTGAACAAAAAAGCAGTTGGAAGCCAAAACTAAACCCTCAAAATAAGTTCCAGGAGCTTTAAAATTAAAAATTTTTCATGCAACAAGTATTTCGAACAAAAAAGAGTAGCCACAAGAAGTGGAACCAAGCCCAATACAAGGTTAAACTGAGGCACATATCACACTAAGATTGAGCCCAACAAAGTTAAAGTTGAGCCACATCACAAGCCAAAACAGGGCTGCACCAATGCATAAAACCGAGCCTAATCAAATGCCAAAATAGGGCCACGTCAAGGCTAAAACAAATTTCCCTCAACATATATTTCATAAGTCCCAAAGCCACCTTTTTGAGACATCCAAACTCGTTTCCAACAAAATATTCGAACAAGAGAGCGGCAAAAAACCAAAGCCGAACCCTCGAAGTAAGTTCCACGAGCTTTAAAATTAAAACTTTTCATGCAACATGTGTTTCGAGCGAAGGGGAAAACCACGAGGCGCCAAAACCGAGTCCGCACACATGTATATATATATTAGCTTTCACAGAGGAGAAATAAACATGTCATTCCACATGCAGTTCGAGCAAGAAAGTAGCAAGAGACAAAAACGGGAGTAAATCTCTCTTTTTACTTTCAGCATATATGTCAGCATAAAGAAAGAAGAAAGTAACCCTTCTCAGAGGTTTGATGAGTCCTCAAATATCATTGCATAGGTAAAGCAAACCTACACATGTTTGAGTACTGAACTACACCCCCACAATAAACTCATCATTTTTTTTTTGAATATCATGAAGCATGTAAAACACATTGAATCGACATGCCACAATTAAGTCGAATCAACAAGCTATAAGGCATTTCAACAATGTATAACATGCAACTTAAGCAAAGAAAGGCAACCACGAGGAGCCGATTCGATTTTATTATATTTACATGTTATACATACATACATACATGTATATATATATATATATATAGATATACATACATACATGTATATATATCTATATATATATACATACATACATGTATAGATATATATATACATACATACATGTATATATATATATATATAGATATATATATATATATATATATATATATATATAGATACATACATG
>JXCR01128407.1:10631-24392 GCA_002079205.1 Phalaenopsis hybrid cultivar | reverse complement strand
TTTGGTTGAGGTTTAGTTTTTCCTCTTTAGTAGCCTAAAGTCTAGCCATAAGACTTTCCTATTGACTATTCTTAGAAAACTAGATAAGGAACCTTCACCATTAGAAATTCNTCTCGATGTAGCATATATACTCTCTTGTCAACTCTTGGGTTGGATGTGAGTCCTAGTGCTTTCTTTTCTAACGTGACACACATACTTTCTTATTACGTATTGAGTTGGATGTGAGTCCCGGTGCTTCCCTCCTCAATGTAACATATATTTTCTTTGTTGTCGGATGTAAGCCTATGTGTTTTCCATCTCGATTGAGTCCTCCCACACAATCCTATTCTCTTCTTTTGAAATAAGTTCCAAGGCCACCTTAAATGGATTATGGCATATGATTCTTATTTCGGGATTGATACTCAAATTTCAAATCACACCTCGGGGTCAGCACTTATATATTGACTCCCATCCCTTATAAATACTTGAAATTTGATAACTCAAAATTCACTCTATGATCCCCAGCGAGAGTCCCTACTCCTTGATTTCAATCAAACGATCACATGCTAATTCCCCAGGGAAAAAAAATCACACACACAACTCTACACGTACTTCCAGGTCTGTTGACTTAGGAGTTTGTATTAGTTTTGGTTGATCTCGTAGGTCAATGCCAATACGCAAAATGTGCTTTCCCAGCACACCACATCTATTGGGGGTCCATTTTTTTTACCTCACTTTTGGTTGAGGTTTAGTTTTTCCTCTTTAGTAGCCTAAAGTCTAGCCATAAGACTTTCCTATTGACTATTCTTAGAAAACTAGATAAGGAACCTTCACCATTAGAAATTCTAAACTCTTCTCTACTCAACTTAAAGTTCCACATATTGGTCCTAACCTCTAGCACTTAGTAGGTGAGGTCACTATACTCAAGATGAGTCACCCTTAGGACTGTTGGACCTTAGGGTTGACCTTGGGTGTTGGTCTAGGGCTTACGATACATACTTGCACTCACATCACTCACTATCCTAAACTTAAACTTCTAGGCTTTGATCCCCTGATATTTTTGGGAGACTCATGTAGGTGGTCCCCTAAACCCATTAGCTCTAGGCTAGGGTTTGGCTAAGATCAATACATAGAGGACCTAAAATGGGATTTCCATTGGTTCATGACTTATTAATGGCGGACGTTCTTCCCTCTGAACATTGGCAGGAACCTAAACTCACACTGGCTGATCCGGAACATGAGACTAGGCATCTAGCGGAATGTATGACCATTGGCTCCATGGTATATACTGATCTGTCCCCAGTGGGACGTATGGCTCATCCATCATAAAATCTGAAGTTTAAGACCCATCGGTGCTAGAGGTATACTCTTCCAATGTACTAAAGCATTGCAAATGTAGAACATTGCAATATGGGCATTCTACAAACACCCATGTGGCTGATGTCCCTACAAATATCTCAACATTGCACGTCGGGCAACCCTTGCATAAAACATCTGAACCTGAGGGTGTCTCTGGCTCTGTCACGAACCCAGGTTCTTCATCTGTGGTAAGTAGACTCTCAGAAGTTTCTTTTTTGTTTGGATCATAAATATGCCCCTCAGGAATAGGGGTGAGTAAGTTGTTTGTTTCTCTCTATCGTCTGCATTCTTCTAGTAGAAAATCCCTTTGCTTCTTGCTGCTGGCGTTTCTTTGTTGCGTCCTGCAAAGCGAAGCAACTGGCAGTCGTTCATTATTGACGGATACTAAGCCTCCAGCTGGTGTAGCTACCATGGAGGGCAGACGGCTGGGCCCTTCCATTGGGTCTTGCTCTATTATCACGTTCTTTCTTTTGCGCGATGCATTATCTTTGACCGTCACCCTCAGCAGTGAAGGCAATCCCTCTTTCTCCCTACAGCTGACTACATTCATGAGAGGACCTCCGTAGTCCATGTCAACCTGGTTAAAGTCCATGTTGAAGTCTATGGTGCCCTTACGGCGCCATCTCCTCATTTAGTGCGAGGCTCAAGCCATCTTTGAATGCAAAGATCAACCTCCTTCTTGACATTTTTCTGCAGACGATAGAAAAAACGTCAGTGAGCCGAAACTTGGCATGAACAAGAACAAAACAAATTATTTATTGAGGTAAATTTTAGCTTATTTTAGTGAAATGAATTGTTTATTTATGTATGAATTTTGTTTAATTTTTTGTGGAATATTAAGTTCAAAAGTGGAAAGGAAAAAATTTGAAGTTTAAATTTTTTTCTCAAAATTTTCATTATATTGTGGTTAATTACAAAATTTGAACCCGGTCATAGACATTTGGACACATAAATAACCCCAAAAAAATCAAAGTTTCAAAGCAAGCAAAGACAAGCGACATTAGGTTGCGTAATAGGTTTTCAGATATCATTCATTTAATAGTAACATGTGTCTTTCGCTCTGGAAGTCCACTAACTGGTAGGTTCCTCCTATGTAAACCTTTTTAATGATAAATGCCATGGGACCCAGGTTGGCTCAAATTTTCTACCTTTTTTGCAACCTGCAAGAATAGACCTTTTGAGCACAAGTACGAGGTCACCAACTTTGAATGTCCTTGGGCTGACCAATGTGTCATAGGCTTATACCATCTTCGCTGGTAAAGCTCCAATGTTGTTGTGCTTCTAGTCGTTTTCCCTCAAGACTTTCCAATTCTTCAAGTCTGAGTTTTTCACTTTCTCCTGTTGTGAGTTGGTTGGCAACAACAACCCTAACATACGGTGTCTGAACTTCTAGCGGTAGCACGGCCTCAGATCCATACACAAGCATATAGTGTGTACACTGAGTGGGAGTCCTGAAAGTCATCCGGTAGGCCCATAGGTCTTCTAATAGTTTTTGGTGCCAATCCCTTTTGTTTTTATCCAGTGTATTCTTCAAAATATGTATCAATGATTTGTTGAAGGCTTCAGTCAGACCATTTGCTCTCAGATAGTAAATCGTAGAGTATCTCCAATCTATCTCATGTCTTTTGACGAAATTATTGATTTTGGTGCTTTTGAAAGCTGTCCCATTTTCAGAAATTATTCTTCTTGGTACTCTGAAACGGTAGACAATTTGGCTTTTGAAAAATTGAAGGACGTGTTGTGTCGTAACCTCACGTAACGGTACTGTCTCTGCCCATTTGGAGAAGTAATCTGTAGCAGCAAGTATAAACCTGTGTCCTTTGGAACATGGAGGGTCTATTGGACCTATTATGTCTGTGCCCCAACACTTGAATGGCCATGAGGCAACTGTTGGGTGTAGCACATTCGGAGGCTGGTGTAAGACCACCCCATGCACTTGGCATTTATGACATTTCCTGGCTTTATCCATGCAGTCGAATATCATTGCTGGTCAATAATACCCAAGTCTTTTGATCTCTATTTTCATTTTCAACCCTTACTGATGAGCGCCACACAATCCGGCATGTCCTTCTTTGACAATATTCTGTGCTTCGGCTCTACTCAAACACCGTAGCCACATCTGGTTGACAGATCTTCTGTATAGAACATTTCCAACCAGGGCGTAAGACATGACCCTTCTTGTGATTCGGTGTGCTTCAGACTTGTCTTCTGACAGCTTTCCAGTATGTAAATATTCTATTAATGGCTTGTGCCAATCTTTGTTGTTGTCTGCAACTGTATTTATTGCTTCTTCTTTTCTGAGCTTGTGCAGAGTTTTGAGGTCAATCTGAGACAAGACTCGTCTTCCTTGCACTTTGATTTCAATGCAAAATTCCTGAGGACATGTGACCGACCNTATATATATATATATATAGCTTCAACAGAGGAGATAAATAAACGTAGCCTTCCACATATAGTTTGAACAGGAGAATAACATGAGGCAGAGAAACAAAACTAGGCCCCGAAGCAAAAGTTCTAGCAACCCTCAACCATAGATCTCATCGCTTACACATGCTCCAAGATAAGAAGGCAACAGTAGGAAATGATACACTCAACCACCAAAGTTTCAAATTATATATATATTTTTTAAAATGAGGACCTGCATAAGGTGCATAAAGGAAATATTCAAAGGCCTCACCACTAACTTTGAAGCAAATATGATGAATTAAATTTTTTGGCACCATTCCAACAAATACCTAGCATGCAACTATAAATCCATCAACTCAAGTTTAAAAAATTCATATTTCTCTTTCCTTTTGACCCTCAATCATCGAAACAAAAGCATCAGAAAGCATTTTGGCATGCAAAGGAAATACCACATCAAATGACTAAAGAAGAGAAGAAGGGAAGATGTTACCACTTGACATAGAGCACAAATGGAAAGCAAGAGTAGATCTAGAAGCAATCAGGTAGCACCTCCCCCTTTCCATTGAAAATTTCGGCCAACCTAAACTCCCCCCCCCCAACTGTGGTTTTTTTATAGGCAAGAACGAATGGAGATGGGGAAAGAGCTCCCCATCGTGTGCGGCTCGAAGAATCGAGTGGAGTAGGAGACGCTCCATGCGGGTGGCTCAAGGAAGCCAGAGGAGTGGTATCGCAGAAGATAGGATTCACTATAAGGATGCGGTACCTTCGTGTGGCTCGAGGAACCGCGACCGAGAGGGAGGAGAGGTGTTTGGGCTCACGTGCAAATAGGAGAGGGCGACTGGGCAGTTTCAGATCCTCAATATTCAATTAAGTCGATCAAAAAGATGACATATTGAAGCACAAATTGAGCTCCTATACAAATTTGAAAGATGTAGGTGGACACCGTGGAACGTATTTTGTTTGACTTGCCACTGCGAGCATCGTATTTGACTTTGGTTGTTGCTTATGCAAGGACCGGTCAATATTTTCATCTTACTCATTAAACGGCTCCGATCGGGCCAAAAAATAATTTCGTTTGTCGTGTCACGTGCGAATAAAATTTAATTTGACACGATCGTCGATGATGACCGAACTTTTTGTAAATCAACAATTACAAGAATTTGATGACACTACTAGAAGATTTAAACTCCAGCAACGATGCCAAAAACTTGACTGCGACTTTATATATAGATGTTTGATTTAATAAAGATGTATAGATATAATATTCAATAATGTTAAAGTCAATTTGTCAATGCAAGTATACGTATCGCTCAAATAATATAGGGCTCTAATGGAGTCTTAGATATCGATCCCACAGGGAGAAATAGAATATTACGAATTAAGATTTAATAAAAGTCATACTTCAACTACAACAACGTTCAAGTTGTTTATCTGTCACTAATATGCAATTGAAATAAGTAGATAATTGGGATAAAAACTAATTATAGAGAATAATGNTCTTCGAAGTAGCAAGGAGGAAGAAATCTCTCACTTTCCCTCCACTCTTACAATCTCTCGAAGAAATTCTCATAATTGTTACACACTAATGAAAATTCTATACACTCTAGGACCTCTCTAACATCGAGGGCCTCTCTAATTTTCGGCCAAAATATTCTTTTAAAGTTGTGGATGAGCGTTCCCAAGAGTTGCCTAAGCAACCTTTCAAAATTTGGCCTTATCCAAAGCTTGAGTAAACATAACCGTCGATCTCGCCATCGGCGGCCTTGACGGCGCTGTCGGCGGGCTTCTGAAGAATTTTGTCCTGTAGTCTCGAGAAAAACATGCCGTCGGCGGGGTCGAGGGTGTCGTCAGCGGCCTAGTTCAAATTTCCACATTTTGGTCCTTTTCGCTCCAAATTCGCTCCTTTGGCATCTTTTTGCTCCAATGACCCTAATTCGTCATTCTTGGAACAAAACATCAAAAATACATTTCTTTAAAGTGTAATATCATTACAAAATAGTATAAAATAGGTATGAAAATCTCAAGATATTTTTCTTAGGTCAAAATCCCCCAAACTTAACTATTACTTATCCTCAAGTAATTTTAGTACTATATAAAAGTTATGATCTATTGCAANAACTTGGAATTCATAAATAAAATCAAAGCCAAACAAACTATAACAAGTAACTAACTTATCTCTAAATTTCTCTCCAAGAACACTCCTCGAAGTTCCTCTGAGTCTCTTCCTTTCTTCACAGCACACCGAATTCCTCTTTGAAGTAGCAAGGAGGAAGAAATCTCTCACTTTCCCTCTACTCTTACAATTTCTCAAGAAATTCCTCACAATTACACGCTCTAGCAAGCTCAAATGGAACCTATCTAGCCTCCAGGACTCCAAAAGTCTCCTCCTCTTCTATCTCTGGCCAAAATGTTCTCTTTAAAGATGTGGATGAGTTTTCCCAAGAGTTGCTTACGCACCCCTTCAAAATCCGGCGTTATCCATTGTACATGTCACCTAACCGTTGATCCCGCTGTCGACGGCCTTGATGGCGCCGTTGGCGGCCTTCTAGAAAATTTGTCCTGTAGCCTAGGGAAAAGCTCGCCATCGGCGGCCTCAATGGAGCCGTCGGCGCCCTAGTGCAATTCTCCACATTTTGGTCTTTTTTTGCTCCAAAGTCGCTCCTTTTTGCATCTTTTTGCTCCATTGACCCTTATTCATCATTCCTGCAACAAAACATAAAAAATACCTTTCTTTAAAGTGCAATATCATTAAAAACAGTATAAAAGAGGTATGAAAATCTCAACATATTTTCCTTTGGTCAAAATCCTCTAAACGTAACTATTACTTGTCCTCAAGTAATTTTAGTACTATATAAAAGTTATGATTTAATGCAGTAATATTTTAATTCAGAAACACTATAAGTTTGATTTTGAAAAATATCATAGTGAGATTTTCAGGAAAATATTCAAGTAATTGAATTAACTCTGTATCCATCAGATTATCTAGTCATCAAGTTTTAAGAGTTTTAGTTTTCTATTTATTTCAAGAATAACTATAGNACTAAATATCTTAAGTTACAAAATGAATTTTCATTACAAAAATATTTCTTTAAATCTACCATAATATTTAAATAGTTACAAAAATATAGTTACCTGAATTAAATTCACTACATAAAATCATATAAATAATTTTTGAAAATATTGAAATAAAGGACATCTAATAGTTAATCTTTTTCTTCCCTCCCCCAAACTTAATTTTTTTAAATATGAAATAAAGGTGGAAAGAAAATATTATAAATATAAATCATACCTCAGTATTGTAGGCATCTTTATCATTCTGAAATTTCTGCAGGCCTTCTCCAATGTTTACTTCACCTGGTCTGAAATATTAGGATCTTTCTACACATAAATCATTAGAGGAATTTCTATGAAATGAAATTTTGAAACAAGTATAAAACTAAAACAAACACAACATTTCCTAACACAACCATAATACTAAATAAAAGATAAAAATACTAAAATGAAAATAAACATTACATCACATTACAATCCACAATGTACACTAAATGACATTCATTTTTCTCATAAAAAAGATTACATAATATAAAAATAAACAAAAAAACAAAAAAATGCAAACATCAGTACATCAATCTCATTCTAAATATCAAAATCCCAAACTATTTCATCGTCGCCTTGATCAACAGGTGGATTGGGTTGATACTGAGTATATTGGGGGCATTCAGGAAATGAAACATCACCTCTCCTCTGTAGTGTCGGGCCTGAGCATCATAATAGGCTATTTCAAAATCAGAATGCCTCTGCATGTACTCCCTATCATAATCATGTCAGCGTTCTAAACCTTCAATCCTCTCATTTATCAAATCTATGCTCTTCCTGCAAGGTAGTCAACTCCATCAAATAATCTGCTAAGGTAGGGGAGCTAGAAGGAGGAGGGTCATAACTTGTAGAGGGAACGTCTCTAATAGTAGAAGGTTCCTGACTCCAACTTCCAGTTCTCCATTTCTAATGGGATACATAAGTTTTCAAATTTGATTTACTAATGGGTTTCATAGGGTGAACCCACTCTTCCTCTCCAGTTTCCACTCCATAAAGTTGGCAAAGTGCATAAACAAGTCCAGGATGTCCTAGACCTCCATTAGTCTCACTCCTTGTCGTAGTCAATATATTCTTGAAAATAATCTTCCCCACATTTACAGTTTTGTTATTTTCAATACAGAAATTCAAAATAGCTCTATCTCTAGTTACCGCACTATGGTGGTAAGTTGGTAACAGAGTAGAGGAAATGAAATAGTGTCATGCCTTAGAGGTGGCATTTAACATGGAAGCAGAAAAGTTTACCCGTTCTCGCTGCTTTATCTTCCACGTTCCTTCCCCATAAGTGAGAAAGTTAATCACATCATTGAGGGGTTCTTCCATCGTACTAAATGATTCATAGTGGCAGATGTAAGAATCTGCGACTTCATAAAAAGTGTTAATGCGGGCGGCGGTAAATTCCACAGGAAGTCTACGCACTTGCACGATTCCATCTTCAGCATAAATCACATTGGCGTAGAACTCTTTCACCACATTTTCATCGGCTTTATTGGTGGTGTAACAAAAGTTTTCCCACCTCCGTTTGGCAATAACCTGTTCAAGTTCTCCTCCTGGATTCTCAAAAACTAGATCTTGAAAACATTTTTTTCCTTGAAGTATCGAAGTGAATCGAGTTTGAGCCATCACATTGAGGAAGCGTGAATTGTCGAACTCAACTCTTCTCTTTTGACGTGGAGCCATTTTTAATCTAATAAATCAAATAAAATTTCAAAAAATTATTTCTAATATGTAAATAATGGCTTCCAATAGTAATTCAAAGAGTTTAACATTAAGATCCATGAATTTCTTCCAAGATTTTCTTCACATTTTCAAATTTTTGGGTTTCCTCAATGTAGAAGAAATACATGGTGAAAATCAAATATATTTAGCTTAGAGTGAAGCACTTACCTAAAGAAGATCAAATCTGATATCAAACAACCTTGAAATCATCTCCCAATCTAAGATCTATCAACCCCTAATTCGAAAATGGTGTCTTTAAGAGGAAGGGGATGATGAATAGTGGTGGTTGACCGGTCAAAATTGCGGTTAAAGAGGTATTTTTGCTATCTCGCCGACGGCGGGGTCGATGGCGCCTTCGGCGTGCTCTATTATATTTTTAACACAAGTCTCAGGAAATTCCCGCTGCCGGCGGCGTCGAGGGCGCCGTCGGCGGGCTCTATTAATTATGTCCAAATTTTATATTTTTTGTGATTTTGATCAATTCTAAGCCTAAATGATATCCGTTTAATCTTTATAAACTTAATTTTGAATAGTTAATTGATGTATTTAACACATACAAACTTTCACAAAACATAACATCACATTTATATATAAATTCCAAGAGATACAATAAATGTTACATAACACACCTAAATTAGGTATTTTCTCAACCTCAATACATTAATTCAGCATCGCAATCCAAGCCACAACACTCAAAATGCTGAAAACAAAACAATCTATGCTTAGTCTCAACTATACAGAGATCTTTAAGCATAATTCTAAAGCAAAGCAAAAATTAAGTTCAAATCTAAACACACATNACTTCAAATATGCAAATCATGGCTTCCAATAGTAATTCTAAGAGTTTAACATTAAGATCCATGAATTTCTTCACTAATTTTCTTCACACTCTCAAATTTTTTGGATCTCCTCAATGTGGAAGAAATCGATGGTGAAAATCAAATACTTTTAGCTTGGAGTGAAGCTCTTACTTAGAGATGATCAAATCCGGTGTCAAAAATTCTTGAAATCACCTCCCAATCCAAGATCTTTCAAGCCCTAGGTCGAAAATGGCATTTTTAGGAGGAAGGGGATGATGAATAGTGGCAGTTGACTGGTCAAAATCGTGGTTAAAGGTGTTTTTTTGTGAGCTCACCGTCGTAGGGGTCGATGGCACAGTCGGCGCGCTCTATTGGGATTTGGAACTTGGGTCTCGGAGAAAATCTGTTGTCAGCGGCGTCGAGGGCGCCGTAGGCGGGCTCTATTGATTTTGTCCAAATTCCAAATTTTTGCAATTTCGATCAATTCCAAGCCTTAACGACATCTTTTCAACCATTATAGACATAATTTTAAGTGACAAAATGATGTACTTAGCACATATAAACTTTGACAACACAAAACAATCCTTTTAATCATTATAGACATAATTTTAAATAACTAAATGATGTACTTAGCACATATAAACTTTCACAACACAAAACATCACATTTTCATAAAAACTCCAAGGGGTACAATATATGTTACATAACACACCTAAGTTTGGTATTTTCTCAACCTCAATACATTAATTCAGCATTGGAATCCAAGCCACAACACTCAAAACACTCAAAACAAAACATCCTATGCTTAGTCTCAACTATACAGAGATCTAAAAGCAAAATTCTAAAGCAAAGCAAATACAAAGTTCAAATCTAAATATATAGATAGATAGATAGGTAGTAATATAAATCTACTAATATTCAAACTCGGTACTCGATTCTCCTCTAAGATCACCCATTAATTGCACATGAACGAAAAGGTTGTAGAAGGGTCGGAATGGAAATTCTTCAGTGGAATCCTCTTCTATTAACCTCATCCTCCTCATTAGTCGTATTAAGCTATCTTCTAAATGTTCAGAGTGCTCAAAATGTTCTTTCATCCTCCAGTCTAGATGATCAAAGAAATCAGAGATATTCTTAATTGCATTCATGACATTTTGTACCTCCTTTTAAAATTTTTAGATTCGGCGCAGGATCGCTAGAAACTTTTTAGGGACGAAGGGTTGAACTGGGAGTGAATTCTGAGATGCTTGATCGAATATAATTGCCATGTCTTTTTCATCTTCAAAATTGGGAATCTTTCAGTTGGATCCAAAGGCTTCCAAGGTAGCCGTACATTTTCCCAATTATCATAGGACACTTGGAACTGACTACAGAGTGAGAAAATTCTGGAGGGGTGTCCAAGCTCATAAGTTGACCCATGAACAGTCAGGCTCAAAACCGACTTCACAATTATAGGTCCAATGTCGATCGGTAGTCCCCTTTGGATGCAGTAATTCAAAATGGCACTTTCTTTAGAAACTTTACGATCTTCATTGTCGGTAACAGTTTCGTAGAAATGAAAAAGTGCCAATATTTTGAAATGGGATTCAAGAACTTTGCAGAAAAACTAACATACCCATTTTCTTTTGTTTCCCAGTCGTCAGTTTCGTCCGTTAAATATTGGTAAATCTCATTCATCTGGTTTCTCGTTCATACGAAATTAAAATAGTGGCAGACAGGAAAATTCTCTATCATATTTAATTTGTTGATCCATGCAGGAGTGAAAGTAATCCATCTTCCTCGCACAGAAACAACTCATTGGTTGATTCCATGCAAATTTACATAAAATTCTTTCACCACTAGAACCACCACGGCGGTAGTAGTGTAGCACAGCACTTTCCATCTTTGTCGCACTATCATTTCTTCAATATCCATCATGGGATTATTCAGTCCACAATTTACGAATCCTCATTCTTTGATTAATCTTTTCTTCGTCAGCAACTTGTTGAAGATTCGCTGAGCTTCCGCACTAATAAACTTTCGCCGATTGAAAACTCGCATTCTAGGATTATCAGGTGAATTGGACACCATAGGAATGAAATTGGTAGAGTTTCACTTCATTTTTTTATGGAAAATATGAACAAGAAATCAAATTTTTGAGTTTAAAAAGACAATTCCCACCCAAAAACCGCCATTTGAACCCAAGTAATCGCTAATTTGCCGGTCTCGCTGTCGGCGGGGTCGATGGCGCTGTCGGCGTGCCTCTGTATTAATTATGTCTGGACTCTCAGGAAAAACCCATCGTTGGCGGCGCCGAGGGCGCCATCGGCGCCCAAGGAAAAATTTTCACAGTTTCACTCTGGTCCGAATGCGTTCCAATTTTTCTTCATGGATCTAATTTTTAAGATGTTTCAAGGGTAAATAAGAGTAGTAGAGCTTAACACTACTACATACTAACCTCTATGGATCCAATTTTTATGATGATTCAAGGGTAAATAAGAGTAGTAGAGTATAATAATACCGCAAACTAACTATAATTTCGATTCAAGGATAAATATGAGTAGTAGAGTTCAATACTACCACAAACTAATGATAATTTCAAATTTAAGGGTAAATAAGAGTAGTAGAGCTTAATACTACTATAAACTAACAATAAATTTAAATAATAACTACTATAATCCGTGATAAAAATAAAGATAAATACTACCATAAACTAGTGATAATTTCAAATAAAAACTACTATAATTGTGAATAAAGTAAAGATAAGGGTTGCCTCCCATAAAGCGCTTGGTTTAACGTCGTCAGCCCGACCTATTCAGGTGTTATTCAGGTTGACCCCATAAGTCAAATAACAACTACTATAATTGTGAATAAAGTAAAAATAAAGGTTGCCTCCCATAAAGTGCTTGGTTTAACGTCGTCAGCCCGACCTATTCAGGTGTTATTCAGGTCGACCTCCCATAAAGCGCTGGTTTTAACTTCATCAGCTCGACCTATTCAGGTGTCATTCAGGTTGACTGATCATTAAAACCTCTTTAAAATTTGATCTTTTACCCTGATAATATGATTTTAATATGTGTCCATTTACTTTAAATTTATTTCTTGTCTTCTGATCTTCAATTTCAACAGCTCTGTAAGTATAAACTTGAGTCACAGTAAAGGTTCCCAACCAATGAGACTTCAATTTTCCAGGAAATAACTTCAGCCTAGTGTTGTAAAGCAAAACTTCTTGTCCTGATTCAAAGTTCTTCTAGTTAATCTTCTGATCATGCCATAGCTTTAATTTTTCCTTATAAATTATGTCATTATCATAGTCATTTCTTAATTCTTCCAATTCATTTAATTGTAACAATCTCTTCTTACCAGCATCTTTCAATTTATCATTGAAANATTTTCAAACCTTTGTCCAAGGACAGCTCCAATAGCATAATCACTAGCATCACACATCAGTTCAAATGGTTTATCCGAGTTAGGTGAAACTATTATAGGAGCCGTGATTAATTTTTCTTTTAATAACTCAAAGGGATTTAAACAGCTTTCAGTAAACTCAAATTTCCTAAAAGTTGGCATAGAGGTTTAGTAACTTTTGAGAAATCTTTAATAAAGCGCCTGTAAAAACTAACATATCGCAGAAAACTTATAAGTTCTCTTACACTAGTAGGAGGTGTTAGTTTAGACATAACTTGGATTTTTGCAAGGTCCGTTTCCATACCATTTTCCGAAATTTTATGCACTAACACAATTCCTCCTGCAACCACAAATTGACATTTCTCCCAATTTAGAACTAAATTAGTTCTTTCGCATAACTCCAAAACTTTTTTATTTCTCCCAATTTAGAACTAAATTAGTTCTTTCGCATAACTCCAAAACTCTTTCAAGATATTCTAATTTAGAACTAAATTAGTTCTTTCGCATAACTCTAAAACTTTTTCAAGATAAATTAAGCATGTGTAATTAGTTCTTTCGCATAACTCCAAAACTTTTTCAAGGTAATTTAAGCATGCGTCAAATGATATTTTCGCATAACTCCAAAACTTTTTCAAGATAATTTAAGCATGTGTCAAATGATGTTCCAAATATAGAGAAATCATCCATAAATACTCGCATAACTCCAAAACTTTTTCAAGGTAATTTAAGCATGCGTCAAATGATGTTCCAAATACGTAGAAATCATCCATAAATACTTCTAATCCTCAATTCCTCCTGCAACCATAAATTGACATTTCTCCCAATTTAGAACTAAATTAGTTTTTTCACATAACTCTAAAACTTTTTCAAGATAAATTAAGCATGCGTCAAATGATGTTCCAAATACAGAAAAATCATCCATAAATACTTCAAGCCCATTGTNGTTTGAGGATGATAGGCAGTAGAGATTTGATGAATAATATTAAACTTTTCTGCCAATCTCTGGATATATTTATTC
>JXCR01128406.1:128564-159418 GCA_002079205.1 Phalaenopsis hybrid cultivar | reverse complement strand
TAGGCAACTCTCTTAAGCCATGATTCATATTTAGAGAACTGTGTACAATTCATTCCTTTTTAGTTCTAGCAATACCGCAGGTGGATGATTAGTGTGTTTAGATTTATCTCTTAAATAGATAAGGATGTCATCCATGAATAGAATCACAAGTATATCAAAAAATCATTAAGAAATATATTATCAAGTTCATAAGTATTATTGAAACATTTACGGCTTAAATGACATCACATCAAATTAATAGGGCTTATATCTTATTCTAAGTGCTATTTTGGCTATGTCAATTTATTTAACACAGTTGAAGATAACCAAATTGTAAGTCAATTTTGGAGAAAATGGAAGCTCATTCTAGTTGATCAGACGGATCGTCAATTTTTGACAATGTATTTATTCTTGATGGTGAGCTTGTTCATTTTTCTTCAATGCATATCCTTAAACTAGAATGAGCTTCCATTTTCTCCAAAATTGACTTACAATTTGGTTATCTTCAATTGTGTTAAATAAATTGACATATCCTTAAACTTTAAATTTTTTCCCTTACAGATAGCATTACAACTCTCATGGCAACATATTAGGTCGGATAAAATCTTTCTTCCAATAATTCCTACAGTTGATGTTTGAACTCTCGAAACTCCTTAATTGTCATCTAATATGATGCTTTAGCCACAGGTTTTAAGTCTATTAATAAATCAATTATAAAGTCTATCCCTCTCATTTGGGAAAATTTAAGTAAATCGTTTGGAAAGTCTTTTGGTTACTCTCTCACGTTAGTATGATCTTCAGATCTTTCATCTCATTTGTTACATCCTTTAATTGCATAAGGAAACCTTGATTATCAATATACAACTACTTGGAAGCTTTCAAAAATAATATTGTCATTGATGATAACCCTCATTCTCCATATAATTAAAATTTTGTCTATGTGAAAATTAAATTATTTTTATCATATTTTAATCTATTGCTATGAAATGGCGATATGGCTAATCCATCCTTAAGATTTTATCAATTTCAACNATCTTTTTCCATAATATGGATGCAACCTGCCTTCTATGTCTAAAACCATAAAATTTGGCATGCCATGTACTTTTGCAATCTCATCCATATAGAACTTTGCTAACTTCTTGACATATTGAATTTGGCATGCCATGTACTTTTGCAATCTCATCCATAAAATTTGGCATGCCATGTACTTATGCAATCTCATCCCAATAGGCAAGAAGTACACGGACTTGGTTAATCTATCAATAATAGTATATAAAACATCACATATGTATTTTACCATTATATTATCTAAATTGTCGTCTGATTCAATGTAATGAAACTTTCATCAATGGAATTGATTGTTGATAATTCCAATCATTCCCTGTCTTGCTTGTGATAACCAACTCGTTTGCATTGCCTGCTATTTATTTGATAAAGGCATCAACAATGACATTTATAATGAGCTCTAGCTATTATTTCTATCTCAAATTTAGGTTTTTTGAGTGAAGATATTTCTTCTAAACTTGGATGATCAGTAATGACTCCATGTATGACTCCATATAGATTGTGTTTCTATATTTTTAGTGCCTATATTACTACACTAACTCTAAATCATTAGTAGAATAATTTATTTTTGTAATTCTATGGGTGATCAAATCATTAAAATGTGTGAATGTTTTACATACCTCGGATCTATTGTTCAAAGTGATGGTGATATATGGGGATGTTACTAGTAGAATTCAAGTTGGTTGGTTGAAGTGGAGTAGTGCATCGAGCCTATTGTGTGATGGAAAAGTACCGCTTAGACTTAAAAGGTAAGTTTTGTAAGATGGTGGCGAGACCTGCAATGCTTTATGGCGCAAAATGTTGGCCTGTAAAAGACAAGCAGAAAACAAAGTTAATTGTTGTTGAGATGAGAATGCTTAGGTGGATGAGTGGCTTGACACTTAGAGACAAAATACAAATTGAATTTATGCATGAAGGGTTGGTGTAGCTACAGTGAGAGACATGATTAGATAGAGTCGTCTTTGATGGTTTGGTCACATTAAAAGTCGACCATCTAATGATCCGGTTAGAATAATAAATGTTTTAGTTCAATTTATGTTAAGAAAGACAAAGGTAGAACTAAAAAGGCTTAGGCATATTGTATAAAAAATGATCTCAATCTATTAGAATTAAATGAAAATATGACACTCAATAGGACACAATGGAGAAAAAAACATTCATGTAGCCGACCCCACTTAGTGGGATAAAGGCTTCTTGTTGTAATTCTGTAGTTGTCTTGAAGGATAAGCAAATACTCTATCATATTGCTTTGAAAGACAACCTAATCTCCTTATTAATGTATCATTTGTGCATTTGAAGTTCTTTTTGATTCGAGAAAATTGTCTGCACTAGTGCAATTATTAAGTAACTCTTCAACCTTTGAAAAGTTTATTCATAATCATCATTTCCATTCAAATTTAACTATTCTTTATGTTGATCTAGATAACAACAATAATCTATGAAAAATCCCTAAACAATCTTTATAAAATACCTTGTTAGACCTGGAAAACTTTTTTGTAGTAGTCTTCAATCTTAGCTAATCTTCTATAGCTAGAATTTTGTTTTGGTCTACGGTAATGCCTTTGCCGCTAATCATAAGCCCTATTAGGCAACTCTCTTAAGCCATGATTCATATTTAGAGAACTGTGTACAATTCATTCCTTTTTAGTTCTAGCAATACCGCAGGTGGATGATTAGTGTGTTTAGATTTATCTCTTAAATAGATAAGGATGTCATCCATGAATAGAATCACAAGTATATCAAAAAATCATTAAGAAATATATTATCAAGTTCATAAGTATTATTGAAACATTTACGGCTTAAATGACATCACATCAAATTAATAGGGCTTATATCTTATTCTAAGTGCTATTTTGGCTATGTCAATTTATTTAACACAGTTGAAGATAACCAAATTGTAAGTCAATTTTGGAGAAAATGGAAGCTCATTCTAGTTGATCAGACGGATCGTCAATTTTTGACAATGTATTTATTCTTGATGGTGAGCTTGTTCATTTTTCTTCAATGCATATCCTTAAACTAGAATGAGCTTCCATTTTCTCCAAAATTGACTTACAATTTGGTTATCTTCAATTGTGTTAAATAAATTGACATATCCTTAAACTTTAAATTTTTTCCCTTACAGATAGCATTACAACTCTCATGGCAACATATTAGGTCGGATAAAATCTTTCTTCCAATAATTCCTACAGTTGATGTTTGAACTCTCGAAACTCCTTAATTGTCATCTAATATGATGCTTTAGCCACAGGTTTTAAGTCTAGTAATAAATCAATTATAAAGTCTATCCCTCTCATTTGGGAAAATTTAAGTAAATCGTTTGGAAAGTCTTTTGGTTACTCTCTCACGTTAGTATGATCTTCAGATCTTTCATCTCATTTGTTACATCCTTTAATTGCATAAGGAAACCTTGATTATCAATATACAACTACTTGGAAGCTTTCAAAAATAATATTGTCATTGATGATAACCCTCATTCTCCATATAATTAAAATTTTGTCTATGTGAAAATTAAATTATTTTTATTATATTTTAATCTATTGCTATGAAATGGCGATATGGCTAATCCATCCTTAAGATTTTATCAATTTCAAATAACAACATGATCAAATTTGTTTTGAAAATTTTCTCATAAATAATTAAATTTATTTGACATATACTACTAACATGTATACTAGATTTATTTGGCATCACAACAAATAAGATAATAGGCATATATTAAGTACTCGAACCAATAAATTTAACCAAATCTTAATAAATAAAAGAATAACAGACTCTTATCAAGTAAAATTTGAACATGCTTATTTTGAATGGAAATAGTAAATGTGATAATGTTGCAGTCATAAAAATATATGAAGCTCTAGTGTCAAATAAAATTTTAACAGGTTTATTTTGATTGAAAATTATGCCTATGTGATATCTGAAGCTTCTTTGGCTTCTTGCTTGGTTAAAGTATATACCCAAGGTTGAACATTCTATCGAGATTGATTATGTGTTGGAGATGAAGTAGTTAATTTTATATGTCTCAATTTAATAAAAGTCTTTTGTTAAGATGCTCCACTTAGTTTTTAATTCTTTTTTGTATCATTAGGACCAATTGTAGAGATACCTTACAACATGTCTAGCTGATGATGTTAATGACAAGTATTAGAACTTGACAAACATTCATCTTGAAATATTTTACATTTCTCCTAATTTTTACAACCAATACAACTTTCATTGTCAACGGATCTTACATTTTTTCAAGTGAATTTTCTAGACTATGCAATTTATATGCTTATCAAATCTCAGTATTTTTTTTTCCTTTTGAAAGTCGTGTCTTCTTTAGGTGGCCTGCAGATCCAACTCCACTCTCTTCTCTCTTTTTCTCTATCCACTAGCACAAAATAATCATCAATTATCAAGAGAATTAAATGTTATTCGATTACATATCTTAGGGGCCATTTGATAGTGTATCCTAAATCTAGTCAGGCGGTCGAAATGGATAAAATAAATTCTACGGAATCTTAAATCCGGATTTACCTTCATTTCAATCTAAATCCTAGATTTACTAAGTTCGTGAGTTTGGCGGATTTAAATGACTTAGTAGGAAGGCATGAACGAACATGGGATAAAGACGAGGAAAGACAAGGGAACTTCACCTGCAACTGCCCTCGCCATGTTTTCGTCGTTTCTTCGTTCTTGAGAATTTTACGTAATAATGAAACAGGAGAAAGATAAGGTTAATTGGAAAAAGAGCGAGTAAGTCATGCATGAAAGTGTGTAGACGAGGTGGCCTTCTACGCTAAAGGTGACATCACCGAAGGCTTGTCTGTTTATGAGGAGTTTGATGTAGTCCATGGACATGGATATGAGGGATTCCTAGATATCTAGTTTTTTGGTTGCTTCAAATCATTGTCTTCTTAATGGAGCTTGAAGGATAAGAGAAGTAAACATGGGGAAGCAAAACTTTAAGAAGTGAAAGATATAAGGATTATGCAATATCTTCTACGGATAGGTTTCGTCCAATTCTAAGAGTTTGAGAATTTAATATTTTTTTAGTTTAATCGTCAAAAATGGTTTGTTAATACTTTCATGTTTATTTCTTTTTTAAAAATAACTACTAATTTATAAATTTAAAATAAAAAATTAATTTAGATATCTTGATATTCAAAATTATTATGTTAATCATTTTAATCCAACGAATGAGAGCTTTGACAGTCACCTATTAGGTCATTAGTTTGCCACACTACTTAAAAGATGTGTATATGAACCAAATTTGAAGCTTAAGCTATGTTGGACTAATTTCACTACAGCCCATTATTGATAGGCTTAAGTTTCAAATGGCTTTAAATCATTGGATTGGTGAGAAAGATATTTTGTTATAACAAATTGATGACTATGGTTAATGGGATTTAACAACATCAAGGTCGACTAAATCCACTCGAGCTTAATCCAGAAGTTACTATAATCCCCTTAGTTTTAATAAGAATATATGGCATATTTTTCTATATTATGGATTAAATGTGATGTATACCTTTATGTTATCATCGCATCAAATATTTATCTCATCGCTCATCTTTGTAGAAATATGCATAAATCATTTTTTGGAGGAAGTTTCCCTAAAATCTTCCTATTCAATCAATGTGCTAAGTAGGTCTCCAAATTTATCTTGATGTTGACCTCTTGATCGATTCTGCTGAGTGGGTATGCTGGTTCGTGCATGGCTAATAAGTAATGTAAATAGAGCAATAACAACAATAAGGACATAGAACAAAAAAATGGTTGTAATGAATGACAGGGAAACATCTCAGGAATGGTGGAGAAAGCTCCATAATGGAGAACAACAGGCTATGGGCTTCGAATGAGTCGTGTGATGCCAGGAAAAGGCACCAATTTGCACTATCCCAAGGGAGCGAGAAGAGATTTTAGTATATTCTCACGCTTGCAAAAGTTAATAGAACGTAACAGGAATATGTATCCCAGAAACTTCTGATTTATAAAATTGTCAAATACGGTTTATTTAGTTTCATGGGATTTGATTTTTTTTTTTTTTTTTTGTGAATNTTTTTTTTTTTTTTTTTTTTGTGAATGCAAACCCCATGATTAATTATATATTGGACTTGAAAAAATTGTCGATTAATTATTTTTATTTGTATTTTTGGCTCATTTTAAAAGAAGTTTAAAGTTGTTTTAACCATTGAGAGGACGACTTAAAAGGAATCAATAGTATGTTTGAAAACCACAAATGAGTACAAAAATGAGAGAGATAGAACAATGACATGGAAAAGGTTACTTTTACAATCTATAGAACAGGGACTACCTGGCAGTAGGGAAAATAACTTAAAATCAACCCTTGAGGAATTGGTCTGGATCCAGGCAACCATCAAAATCCGACAAGTAAATCTTCACTCTTAACGTCTTGACTTCTCTAATTTCATACCAAATCATCGGGGGGTTGGTTCTTCATCACTAGAAATTTTTTGATGGAAGGGATTCACTTCCTCCCCCTCGATCTGACATGTCACTGTTGTGGATATGGGTGATCTTACCGGGTTGTTTTCTCTCAAAAGCGATAAACATTTGTTGCATTTTTCGTTGTATATCTTCCATAATAAATTCATGGACACCTCGCTAAGGGTTTCTCCTTGGCAACGTGATATTCTTTCTCCGATTAAGTTTTAGACGGATGTAGGATTGCAAATCAAAGATTGGTCAGGAGCTTAGGTTTTTATGGTAGGTGTTGGATGAATTTTTGGTGGAGGCAAAAAGGTTTGCTAATGAAATTTTAGGGTAGAAATTGTTTTGATATTATATTGATAGAAGATTTAATTTATGTGAAATTTTGAATAGGAATAGGAACGACAAATCCCTAAAAATTTAGAGTTTGTTGGGCTTTGATATCAAATGACATCATTTTAGGACTCCTAGAAACTGTTAGGAAGGGCATTTAGTGGTTGTAGATTAGCAAGGGTATGAAAATATGCAAGGTTAATAACGTTTTGAAGGAGTATGAGGCGTCCGACTGATGAAACCTCTTGTTACATTTCAAAGACTGTACGAACTGAAACAACTGTCAAACGACAAAGTACGGGAAACATGGATCAACCACTTGTTCCTGAACAAGATACAGACTCATCACTTGCAAAAGGAAGATCATGCAATAATCCTTAGAGCAGAAATTAAAGATATGATCTCCCAAATACACTAAAAAAGTAAGAAGTCTGAAAAGATGGGAAATAGCAATATATACAAAATTTTCTTATAGAAAATTATTTAATTAGAAATAGAGAAATAAAAAAGTGATAGGAAAGAGACAACTTACATAGAGATTAGGGCAAATACAATATTTTACTTCACAAACACAAAATAACACAGTGCACATACATAAAAGAGAAACACCTATAATTCGAGAGATGGGCGATCTCTTCGAAACCCTAATTCTATGATTCCAGACAACGAGCACCCAGCCTAACCTTAGGCATATTAAGCTCAATTTATACCCGACAATAATAACTAAAAAAATGACTAAATTGTCCATATTACGCTAACATAATTCTTCAAACTATTTTGGTGGGCCCAATGCTTACTCAGTGGAGCAAGAGGCATATGTTGCCATAGCCTTTGGTCTACCATTATTCTCCTCCCAAAAAGTTGTCTTGTCCTCAAGGTGGAAGTGAGGAACCTTCTGCTGGATCAAGTCGTATGCTTCCATTCATTAACTGAAGCATTTGTCTGCACAATTAATGGTTGATTGAAATTAGGTAACGTCAACACTGGTACACTCATCATAACATTCTTTAAGTTCTCAAAAGCCTAGGTCGCAACTTCCCTGCATTGAAATTTATCTTTCTTCAATTGCTTCGTCAGTGACCACACAAACTAATTGTAACCCTTCACGAACTTCCGATAGTTTCCTGTGAGTCATAAAAATTATCTCAACCTTATCATGATCTTAGGTAGAGGCCAATCCAAGATAGTCGCCACCTTTGATGGATCCCCTGATAGACTGAGTACCATCAACACCTTCTTCAAATGGTCAATGTGATCTTCTATGTGAAGTCCTCTTTTAGTTAATCGGGGGAGAGGAAACAAGAAACTGAAGGAGAAGTGAGGAGTTTGGTAGTTAAGGGAGGGAGAGGCATCAAACAATTAGGAAGCTGAAGAGGGGGAGGTGAAGCAAAAGGGTCGAAAGCCAATCAGGTAAATTTTGCTCTATAAAATGTCACAACCACCTTATCTGTAGCGTTGAGCTGTTTCTGTTGCGAAGGTTGAGCAGTTATTGCCTAACCAATCAAGGCAAAGATGCTCCGTGACGTCATCGAGCTTCGAACAGGCATCCAGTGCAAAGCTAAAGGACGAGCCAAGCACAAAGGAAAAAATTGAAGGAGGAGAAGAAAAAAACATGAGCAAGAAGAGGCTGGCCAACCCCAATCGTAGTGCAAGGCATCTTCACTACGGAAGATCCTTTGTGCAAAAATCGCTCGATCTCAATCGAGTGAGCCGAAGGAGAAGAAAGCGAGAAGGTGCGGCGACATTTGTGTGTTCGTCTGTGAGGGAGCCAATGCGTGCTTGTGTGATCTTGATCTCACAGAGGGAAGAAGTCTCATGCGTGGTTGCGGGGTAGGTCTCGACTGAAAGAAAAAAAAGGGTAAAGTTTTAATATTTTAGTTAAGTTATTTATATATATTACATGCTTACATTTATTTGTGTGTTTATATTGAGCAGTAAACTATGTTAATAGAAAATTTTATTGAATTAAAACTCAAGGTATATAACTTCAGTTTGGAGGGGAAGGAGGCAAAGTGTGCAAGTTAGAGGAGGAAAATAAACCTGCACAAATTTTGGTAAGGTAAAGTTTAAGTAATGAATTTAATTAGAACTTTTCATAAAGTAAAATAATAGAAACTTAATACTTAAATGAGTTAAATTTAATAGTTAATTAAAATAATAAATAATTAAATTTTTTTAATAGGAATACCTATTTTTAGGTTTCAAATTTTAGAAGAGTCGACACGAAGGCAAATCAAATAACAATTAATCGTTATCAATGTGAGTACTCGTACTTTTATTCTATAGTAATAATTTATTTTTTTTCAACTATTTTGCAGTTGATGAACTTTCATATGCTTTATTTTAATTGAGATATTATTTTCTTTATCGATCATATTGTTAAGGACATTTTTAGTTGCTTGCTATCATACGTTAGAGTATGCTTTATGTAGTATGCTAAATTGAATATGATGAGCATATGAATGATATGTTGATGGTAATGTGGGGGAACACTAAGGTACCCGTGGACGTATATGAAAAAGAATATTGATATTTATGTGTCTTAATTGACACAATTTTTAGACGGTGCTCTTATGTTGGTTGTACAAATATAGTTTGATATTGATATGTTATTGATATAGTAATGTTCTTTGAATAACATCAAATATTTTTATTAATTTATTAAAAGCTTGACTGACATGTATATTATTTTCTTTTCTCGTGTATTATTGTGATTTATGAGTATGAGTATTCATTGGCTTGTTTAGCTAATTATTATTTTAAATTAATTTTTAAGGTTAAGTAAGCAATTAGACCATTAACGATGAACGTTAAAAGAGACAACGTTTATAGAAGATGCGGAAAAATAGTGACGAGGTAAATTTAAGTATATTATTTTAATTTAATTTGATTAGTGGTTCTTTGATTTGTTAAATTACAAATAAATATAAAAAATGTAGTTCCCACTGTTCGACCTTTTGTTTCCGTCTTCGTTAATTCCGAGTTCTAAGTCGGGTCGTGACATTTCAAAGATACGGGTGTAAACTAGGATATCATCAAAGAATACCAACACAAATTTCTGGAGGAAAGGTTGAAACACCTCGTTGATCAGTGGTTGAAATGTAGTTGGTGCGTTGGTCAGTCTGAATGGCATAACTAGAAATTCGTAGTGACTCTTAAGTTTGAAATGCAGTCTTATACATATCCATCAACCACATCCGAATCTGATGGTATTCTGACTTCAAGTCAGACTTGAAGAATACCGCAGCCCCAAAGAACTTATCAATAAGCTTGTAAATGAATCGAACATGAGCGAACCTAAAGCATGTTTATGTTTGGCTCGTTCAAAATTTTTTGTGTTCTAAATGAGCTCATGTTCGAAATAGCTCTTGAATATATTTGTTCATGTTCAACTTGATTTTGTATTAGCTCGTGTCTGATTCGATTTTGAGCTACATAAACTTGTATACATTATTTATTTCATTTCATTTGACTCCAAATAAAATTTTTATTTTCAAATTAACAAGAATTCTGAATTTTTTCCACTTCCTATTGGAAGGGGAAAAACTATATTTTTTATTTTCGTTCTTGCATTTATATAGAATATCCAATCAGAATTCCTTTCTACATAGACGTTGTGGTAATGAATATAAAAGACGGGACAAAATTCTTGGCCAGCAATCAACGAGCGAAAATGCCAGGGGCACCTACATACTACTCGATTCTTATGTATTTTACATATAATATCACAACTGAAAAAATTAAGGGCGGGCAGTACCTGTGATTTTTTAGGGAAAATCTCACAGCATTTACATCCATACCACCCAACTCTTTTTTATTTAAATATAAAATTCCTAAATCAAGAAATGGATTTATTTTGGAGACATTTATATAAATACCATCGAAATACTATTTATTCGCATATCTAATGCCTCAACTTATGTTTATTATAACTAAACCACCCAAATAATTTTTAAAAAATAATAAAATTTAATACATATAAAAGAATAATATAAATAAAGATATAAATAGATATTATTGTTCAATTATTTACTTATGTCGGGTCAAAATAAATCGAACGCGAGCGAACAATCCTTTGTTCATGTTCGACTTATTTATAAATTGAGCTTAAAATAATTATTCGTGTTCGGATCGTTTGCTTAACGGACGAATTGAACACGAGTTGTTCGCTAACGACGAGCTTTTTTGATAGTCCTACGCATCTAGTAGCTCTTCGATTACTGAGATTAGAAGTTTTTCAGGTATCGTTTCTTTATTCACTGCTTGATAATCCACACAGAAATGCTAACTCTCTTTCTTTTTCATTCACTAACAAGAATGGGCTAGAGAAGGGCCTCAGACTAGTTTGCATGATCCCCACCTCTAAAATCCTCGATCTCATCCTTTTGTACTTGGGAGTAGTACTATGGGCACACAGTAATGGGAGAGATTCTCAATCTCGGGTTAATTGCATATACATGCTCCTTAAGATGTAGCAATATGCTTGACAACTAGAAAATTTTTATAAAATTATTGTATAAGTTGTTGGATTGGTGTTAGAATTCTGCCAATTTCGTATCACGTGTCTATTTAATGTTATGCAACTTGATCAAGAATCTTAACTTTGCGTTTTGATAACCCTAATCATGGTCTTGAGTGTCACTAAGGTCCTGCTCAAAGTAGGTCATTGTGAAGCACCACCATCTTATCTCCCTCTTGAAACTTCATTATCAGGAGATTCCAATTCATCTTAGTTTTCCCTAAAAATCGCATTCATGTCATACCCAATATCATGGCATTGCTCTTTGAATCTAAGGGAAGGAAATTCTCAGTCACTTGAATATCTTGCACTGTTAAAATCACCCATTTACAAAATCTCGTGCTCTTCACCTATTTCGACCCCATGATTCTAAAATTTTTCATGTCAACCATCTCAAGCCCTAATTGCTTCACTTGATTAGAGATGAAATTTTGGGTGGCCCTACTATCTACCAAGCCGCTGCCTCCTACTCTTTGATTTGTCCCTAAAGTTTTATAATGTGGTTCAGTATTAATCCCACTACTGAGTTCAATGAGACTTTTGCCACATCTGAGTGAGGGTGTTCCTCGACCATAACCTCCTCTGCTTCCTCATAACCTATCTTGTCTTCACACACTCTGAGAATCTGTAAGGCCTGATCCTTGCAACAGTATCATGAGGCAAACTTCCCATCACTCTAAAAACATAACCTCTTGGCTTGCTTTTCCTGAATCTCTATCTTTGTAAGACGTTTGAATTTCATCACTGATTGTGGCCCAATTATTCCTGTCCCGTGGAGCCTCTCTCTGGAATCTCATTGTTTGAGTTTTTGGTATCATCGTGGTTGTAATATTTTGGTATAATGCTTTATTTGTGTTGCTTCTATTAGCCTGTTTCATACTTTCATTACATTTTTATCTTCAACCAGCAGCCCTAATTTTATTGTTTTCTCTAATCCATGTGGTCTCAACAGATGAAGCGATGCTCGAATTTCTGGGCTTAATCTTTTCATGAAGTTTCCTTCTAACACTTCTTCTGATATTCATTCCAAATAGTTAGATAACATCTCAAATTTCTCTATATAATTCATGATTGACCCTTCTTGGACCAATGAAAAAAACTGTTGGTGTAAATTCTTCTCTTATGTTGTTATGAAACACTCCAATAGTCTGTCCTTAAATTCTTCTTATGTTCTGATTGGTTGACATTGTTTTATCCATTGATACTACGCTAAAGCCTCTCCTTTCAAACACAGGGTCGTTGTAGTTGAATTTTTTTTTCTCCATCAGCCCATTAATAACAAAATATCTCTCCGCCTGATAAACTCAATCATAGCCATCATCTCTTTCAAAAATAGACATCTTATCATCCTTATGCAAGAGTATCCACCCTAATTTTATTGATCGAAGCTCATTCCACCATGAAACGGGGGTTGGGTTCCCATCCTCGACCCATATTAATTCCATTTCATAAATTAGGCTCCCCCTATAATCAACTCGTTCGTCCTTATAGGCTCCTCCTAAATCGCCTTTCTCTTGGAAGGCTGCTACAACAAAAGGCATAGGCACAGTTGGATGCGGCCCTCTGTCGGGGTCTGACCCGTCATGGTTCCTTGTTACATGCCAAAACCATTTGAATTGATCTTCTTCAACTCCAAATCGTATGATGTCCCGTTTTGTTTGTAGTCTCTAGTTCCAAACTTTTAGATTTCGTGGAATTTCTTTTAGATGTTGCCGCTCGAATCCTCTCTCGACTCCTTCGTTCGATCTCACCTGTTTAGTTTCAACCGTCCAGATGTTGCGTTATTTCTTTCAAGTGTTGTCGCTCGAGTTTGCTCTTGATTCTTTGGCTCGATCCCACTCCTCTAAATCTTCTTGAGGCAGCAATGATGCTTTGATGCCACACGAATCCTTATGATTGTTGCCACTCTTGTCCATCCCAGACACCTTAGCTCAATCACGTGGTGGACAGAGCTTCATGATATTTTTTCATCATTTCTTCCAGAGCCATGCATTTTTCCTCCGCGGACAAGAACGACCCCTCATGGTCGAGGAATGCTCCTGCATTTGTGATTTGATTTGGCTCGTCTGTCTCTAATTTCTCTTCCATGAAACTGCTTTTTGGTCGCTACTCCCAAGACGATTTTTACTAATGAAGGCGGAACTATGTACTGCGCGATCTCATCTTTGTTTTCCTAGCTAGCCCGAATAATAATTGTATATTAAGGTTCGATCTCGAAGGGGTAACTTTGTACACCATGCTTCTATCTTTGGCTTCCCAGCTAGCTTGGATCGTGACTATGTTGTGAGGTTTGGTACGCCGCGATTTTGTAGTTGGTTGCATGGCTAACTTTTAGTGTTTAGGGTTACTTAGTAAATTCCATCGATGGCGGCATGCATGAGATGGCCAGTGGCGGTCGGTGGAGTTATTGCCGAGTTTTCAGTCCAGAACATCACTTGAAATAAATTTCTTCTTTTCCTTCCTCCCTCTCCTTCAAGTGAAAAGAGGAGGTTTATTTACTGCCCTTGGAGGAGGCGCATTTTCTTCTTTTGCTGAATAACCACCCGATCGAATGACCCATGTTGATTTCCCTTGATCATAGTAGATGTTTTAATGATTTGATGGCCTTAATGATCTCAGAATCATGTGATCTTTGGCTCGTTGGATTCCTCTATCGAGATGCTCGGTTCTACCACAGGTACATCAAATTTGGAGTTCGTTTGACCTCCAATTAACCACCCAAAGCTTCCAAAAATGGTTTAATGGTTTGATCCGAGCTTGATTTGGCTTGCGTTGGATGAATTTTGGTATTATTGTTCGTCTCATCGAGCCAGTCAATTTGACTGTATGATTGTTGAAATCAGAGCTTTGAATAATTTTTTAATTTGAATCAGAACATTATTGGTAAAAAAAATCCTTGAGATTCATGCTAAATTCCTTGAGATTCATGCCTGAATCACTATCAAATTTGACTAACTTGGATATGAATCGACCATGGAGATCTTAACGTGAGGCAAAAATTCCAAGGTTTCCTTTCTACATTTCAATTCTGTGATTCCTTTCAGTGCTTAAAATTTAGCTGAGATTATTTTCAAAGCAAGCTATGATATTTTGATGTGTGAGAACAAATATAACAATTATGAAAAAAATCGAGGAAAAACAGATACAATTTTTAGTGCATCTGATTATGATAAGCAAGGTCAGAAAGCTTTGACTTCATGACGATTCAATTCTTTAGTAAATTTTCCAGAGAATTCAAGAAAAAGAAATAGTAAGCTTTTCCANCAGATACAATTTTTAGTGCATCTGATTATGATAAGCAAGGTCAGAAAGCTTTGACTTCATGACGATTCAATTTTTTAGTAGATTTTCCACAGAATTCAAGAAAAAAAAAATAGTAAGCTTTTCCTNCACCCATTTACAAAATCTCGTGCTCTTCACCTATTTCGACCCCATGATTCTAAAATTTTTCATGTCAACCATTTCAAGCCCTAATTGCTTCACTTGATTAGAGATGAAATTTTGGGTGGCCCTACCATCTACCAAGCCGCTGCTTCCTACTCTTTGATTTGTCCCTAAACTTTTATAATGTGGTTCGGTATTAATCCCACTACTGAGTTCAATGAGACTTTTGCCACATCTGAGTGAGGGTGTTCCTCGACCATAACCTCCTTTGCTTCTTCATACCCTATCTTGCCTTCACACACTCTGAGAATCTGTAAGGCCTGATCCCTGCAACAGTATCATGAGGCAAACTTCCCATCACTCTAAAAACATAACCCCTTGGCTTGCTTTTCCTGAATCTCTGTCTTTGTAAGACGTTTGAATTTCATCACTGATTGTGGCCCCATTATTCCTGTCTCGTGAAGCCTCTCTCTGGAATCTCATTGTTTGAGTTTTTGGTATCATCGTGGTTGTAATATTTTGGTATGATGCTCTACTTGTGTTGCTTCTATTAGCCTGTTTCATACTTTCATTACATTTTTATCTTCAACCAGCTGCGCTAATTTTATTGTTTTCTCTAATCCATGTGGTCTCAATAGATGAAGCGATGCTCGAATTTCTGGCCTTAATCTTTTCATGAAGTTTCCTTCTAACACTTCTTCTGATATTCATTCCAAATAATTAGATAACATCTCAAATTTCTCTATATAATTCATGATTGACCCTTCTTGGACCAATGAAAAAAACTGTTGGTGTAAATTCTTCTCTTATGTTGTTATGAAACACTCCAATAGTCTGTCCTTAAATTCTTCTTATGTTCTGATTGGTTGACATTGTTTTATCCATTGATACTACGCTAAAGCCTCTCCTTTCAAACACAGGGTCGTTGTAGTTGAATTTTTTTTTCTCCATCAGCCCATTAATAACAAAATATCTCTCCGCCTGATAAACACAATCATAGCCATCATCTCTTTCAAAAATAGACATCTTATCATCCTTATGCAAGGGTATCCACCCTAATTTTATTGATCGAAGCTCATTCCACCATGAAACGGGGGTTGGGTTACCATCCTCGACCAATATTAATTCCCTTTCATAACTTATGTTCACCCTATAATCAACTCGTTCGCCCTTATAGGCTCCTCCTAAATCGCCTTTCTCTTGGAAGGCTGCTACAACAAAAGGCATAGGCACAGTTGGATGCGGCCCTCTGTCGGGGTCCGACCCATCATGGTTCCTTGTTACATGCCAAAATCATTGAATTGATCTTCTTCAACTCCATATCGTATGATGTCCCGTTTCGTTTGTAGTCTCTAGTTCTAAACTTTTAGATTTCGTGGAATTTCTTTTAGATGTTGCCGCTCGAATCCTCTCTCGACTCCTTCGTTTGATCTCACCTGTTTAGTTTCAGCCGTCCAGATGTTGCGTTATTTCTTTCAAGTGTTATCGCTCGAGTTTGCTCTTGATTCTTTGGCTCGATCCCACGCCTCTAAATCTTCTTGAGGCAGCAATGATGCTTTGATGCCACACGAATCCTTATGATTGTTGCCACTCTTGTCCATCCCAGACGCCTTAGCTCAATCACGTGGTGGACAGAGCTTCAAGATATTTTTTCATCATTTCTTCCAGAGCCATGCATTTCTCCTCCGCGGACAAGAACGACCCCTCATGGTCGAGGAATGCTCCTCCATTTGTGATTTGATTTGGCTCGTCTGTCTCTAATTTCTCTTCCATGACAACTACTTTTCGGTCGCTACTCCCAAGACGATTTTTACTAATGAAGGCGGAACTACGTACTGCGCGATCTCATCTTTGTTTTCCTAGCTAGCCCGAATAATAATTGTATATTGAGGTTCGATCTCGAAGGGGTAACTTTGTACACCATGCTTCTATCTTTGGCTTCCCAGCTAGCTCGGTTCGTGACTATGTTGTGAGGTTTGGTACGCCGCGATTTTGTCGTTGGTTGCATGGCTAACTTTTAGTGTTTAGGGTTACTTCGTAAATTCCATCGATGGCGGCATGCATGAGATGGCCAGTGGCGGTCGGTGGAGTTATTGCCGAGTCTTCAGTCCAGAACATCACTTGAAATAAATTTCCTCTTTTCCTTCCTCCCTCTCCTCCAAGTGAAAAGAGGAGGTTTATTTACTGCCCCTGGAGGAGGCGCATTTTCTTCTTTTGCTGAATAACCACCCGATCGAATGACCCATGTTGATTTCCCTTGATCATAGTAGATGTTTTAATGATCTGATGGCCTTAATGATCTCAGAATCATGTGATCTTTGGCTCGTTGGATTCCTCCATCGAGATGCTCGGTTCTACCACAGGTACATCAAATTTGGAGTTCGTTTGACCTCCAATTAACCACCCAAAGCTTCCAAAAATGGTTTAATGTTTTGATCCGAGCTTGATTTGACTTGCGTTGGATGAAGTTTGGTATTATTGTTCGTCTCATCGAGCCAGTCAATTTGACTGTATGATTGCTGAAATCAGAGCTCTGAATAATTTTTTAATTTGAATCAGAACATTTATTGGTAAAAAAAATCCTTGAGANTTCCTTTTGTAGAATTGCTGCTGTAGTCTTTCTTTTTGCGGCTCTTTTAGTTAACCGTGTAGCAAGTTATTAGACCTTGACTTCTATGGCTCGTGGGACTGGAGAACCTAGCTATGGTATTCTTATATGAGGAGCACTAGCTTTTCAGAAATGTAACTTGCACGGTTGCTACCATCTATACCTTTTATGAACAAAGTTTTATTTTATGATTGAAGTCACATGTCTTTTGTTCCTTTCTTACTTTATTTTTTATGTCCACCGTATCTTGGACTAGGTGGAATCCAACATATTGAATTGGAACTTGCAATTTAGCAGATTAAGAGATTTTTTTTTCCTTACTTTCTGGTCCTTAGTGGTTATAAATAGGATCCTTAAATTATGCAAACTTAATTAAATATTGAATTTTTGCGATAAAAATCATAATTCCTTTTCTTAATTTGAACTTGGCCATTATTGGAATTTTATATTCGTTCATTTCTTTTCTTGTGGAATTGCAAAATTTGTGACTATTCAGTTATTATTTGGTTTAAAAGAATTTGTGTTTGTTGGTTTTACATTTAATATGATCGTGTTTTTGTAAAGTTTAGAATTGATAATTTGCAGACTTTATTTTTTTATATTTTTTATTGTCATCTTTGTTTAAATTGCATTAGTAACCCTGGAATCTTAACTAGCCTATATCAAATTGGTATCAAAGCACATGATTATGTCTTCGTGCGAACTAAAGCTAATACATATTAATTGGGTCAATCAAAAAACCAGGTGGTCCCAATTCAAGTTGAGGAGTTGAGTTCGGATATGATAGAATTTAAACCAAACATCTGCAGGAATGATGCTTCCCTTAATTTTACGTGCAAATTTCCCATACAAAGATATGAAGCCGCATATGAAAAGAGTTTTCCAGAGTTATTGTCTAGGCTGATATTCTTAGAAAATTATGTTGATCATGGGATATAGTTACTGTCATTGATTATGGACTGAGCTATGCAATTAGGGCACCTACTAAACTTCCAACCTATGAAAATTTTCGTACTGAGGCTTTCAAAACACATATAAGTGCAATGTTAGTAGATGAACAAATTTATGCCCTGGGAGAACTAATGTATCAGTGTTATTATAGCTATAGTTACTTTGGACGTGGCTCTGTTGGAATAGATATGTTTGTCGATTTAGTGCAAGAAATACAACATCATAGCTCACCCAAGCATATTACTTTAGTTGGTGCAAAAATTACTGGAGGCGGCTTAGGAAGTAGTGAGGTATTGTATGTGGTCGGAAGAAAATTGCAAAGCAGAACACGAAATATCAAAAATAGGTTAACAAATACAGAAAACAGAATACTTATGATCTTTAATAAAGGTGGTTTGGTGCAAATCAGGCTGAAAGAGTGATTCATTGTAGATGCATTTGAAAAGTTGAAGCCTTTAGCTGACGACCAATTCTGGATTGTTAAGAAGATTAATGACAATGCATACAAGGTTATTGGCTAGGAGACTTCAACATTTTGGCTACCGTTAATGTTTTTTCTTGCTACCATTAGCATCTCAGACTTGTCTTCTTACTATGAGAAATCCTATCCTGTGCTTGACATACCGAGAATTTTCTTGCCTAGGCTATGCCGTTACATGATTTTTCCCACCCGAAAAGGTGGACCAGTTGTGTGGGACCTTATTTTATATTACTTTGAATTAGAATTGGGTTATTTTTGCATAAAAACTATTTATAGACTTTTGCTTTGGTTTATGCATTTGGAGACCGTGTTCTCTAATATTTTTGCCCTAATGAGTGCTATATTATCTTCTTTTTGTAAGTGGTGCGTTAGTACCTTGTTCAGGAATAGTTGGCGAATATCCTTCGGTAGTTGTACCTTGCTGAATTTGTCATTTCTTTGTTCTCATTGTTGTTTTCAAGCCCGGACATCTGCCGAACTTCTTTAATCCTCTTCTAAGCTTTGTCTATAGGGCATATTCTCTCTTCTTTGCTATCTTACAACCATCTCTTCGCTAAATTTGATGCTTTAAACACCTTCTAGGAATCCAATAGTAGTGTCAATTTTAGACTTAAGACTNATTGATAATTTGCAGACTTTATTTTTTTATATTTTTTATTGTCATCTTTGTTTAAATTGCATTAGTAACCCTAGAATCTTAACTAGCCTATATCAAATTGGTATCAAAGCACATGATTATGTCTTCGTACCAACTAAAGCTAATACATATTAATTGGGTCAATCAAAAAACCAGGTGATCCCAATTCAAGTTGAGGAGTTGAGTTCGGATATGATAGAATTTAAACCAAACATCTGCTGGAATGATGCTTCCCTTAATTTTATGTGCGAATTTCCCATACAAAGATATGAAGCCGCATATGAAAAGAGTTTTCCAGAGTTATTGTCTAGGCTGATATTCTTAGAAAATTATGTTGATCATGGGATATAGTTACTGTCATTGATTATGGACTGAGCTATGCAATTAGGGCACCTACTAAACTTCCAACCTATGAAAATTTTCGTACTGAGGCTTTCAAAACACATATAAGTGCAATGTTAGTAGATGAACAAATTTATGCCCTGGGAGAACTAATGTATCAGTGTTATTATAGCTATAGTTACTTTGGACGTGGCTCTGTTGGAATAGACATGTTTCTCGATTTAGTGCAAGAAATACAACATCATAGCTCACCCAAGCATATTACTTTAGTTGGTGCAAAAATTACTGGAGGCGGCTTAGGAAGTAGTGAGGTATTGTATGTGGTCGGAAGAAAATTGCAAAGCAGAACACGAAATATCAAAAATAGGTTAACAAATACAGAAAACAGAATACTTATGATCTTTAATAAAGGTGGTTTGGTGCAAATCAGGCTGAAAGAGTGATTCATTGTAGATGCATTTGAAAAGTTGAAGCCTTTAGCTGACGACCAATTCTGGATTGTTAAGAAGATTAATGACAATGCATACAAGGTTATTGGCTAGGAGACTTCAACATTTTGGCTACCGTTAATGTTTTTTCTTGCTACCATTAGCATCTCAGACTTGTCTTCTTACTATGAGAAATCCTATCCTGTGCTTGACATACCGAGAATTTTCTTGCCTAGGCTATGCCGTTACATGATTTTTCCCACCCGAAAAGGTGGACCAGTTGTGTGGGACCTTATTTTATATTACTTTGAATTAGAATTGGGTTATTTTTGCATAAAAACTATTTATAGACTTTTGCTTTAGTTTATGCATTTGGAGACCGTGTTCTCTAATATTTCTGCCCTAATGAGTGCTATATTATCTTCTTTTTGTAAGTGGTGCGTTTGTACCTTGTTCAGGAATAGTTGATGAATATCCTTCGGTAGTTGTACCTCGCTGAATTTGTCATTTCTTTGTTCTCATTGTTGTTTTCAAGTCCGGACATCTGCCGAACTTCTTTAATCCTCTTCTAAGCTTTGTCTATATGGCATATTCTCTCTTCTTTGCTATCTTACAACCATCTCTTCGCTAAATTTGATGCTTTAAACACCTTCTAGGAATCCAATAGTAGTGTCAATTTTTTACAGTATAATTTAGTCCCTTATCGCATTAAATCCTTTTTTATCTTTCTTCATTTCAGCAATTGAGAGGGGTTGGTTGCGTGAAGTACTGCATGAAGTAAGTGCTGAGGATACTGCTCTCTCTTTATCATTTCAATAATTGTTGGGTTGCTGTTAATTATTGATTTGTAACTATTTATTTATTATTTATTGGACAGGCTTGATATGGAGTTCTAAAATTGGAAAAGGGTCTATTAGCATAGTATAAGGTCATTATATTATTTAACAAGTAAATGATAAATAACAAAATGACTAGCATAAGCCTAACCTTCATTGATAATAATGTGCAACAGAGATATAATAAATCTGTTGAGTTCTTTCTTGTTTTTGCCACCTTTACCTACGCATATATCTTTATATTTATGAATCTATATCTCTATATAAGAAGTGCAAGAAGTGGGGAAATAATTCTCTCAAGATATGAAGGAGAGGGATTCATTTTAAAAAGCTCTCTTAAAGTTTTTANCCTTCATTGATAATAATGTGCAACAGAGATATAATAAATCTGTTGAGTTCTTTCTTGTTTTTGCCACCTTTATCTAACACATATATTTTTATATTTATGAATCTATATCTCTATATAAGAAGTGCAAGAAGTGGGGAAATAATTGTCTCAAGATATGAAGGAGAGGAATTCATTTTAAAAAGAGGCTCTCTTAAAGTTTTTATTTTTTTTATATTAAAAATATATCATGAATGATAGGTGGATTCCTTGAATAAATAAAAATTAACAAAAGAAACTCTTAAGCCAAATTATTTATTAAAATGTTTTTTATTAACCATACTTTCTGCTTTTGTCTCCTTCTCTCTCTTAATAATTTTTTTTTTCTACAATAGAGGCAAGTCATGAATTGATGTGACTTATGGCTTGTAGTCATTTGAAATATAATTTTCATTGCGAGCAACATTTTGTAAGTCCATCTTCCATTAACCCATGAGCCCAAAGCTTATGTGACATTTTCTTNTGGCTTGTAGTCATTTGAAATATAATTTTCATTGCGAGCAACATTTTGTAAGTCCATCTTCCATTAACCCATAAGCCCAAAGCTTATGTGACATTTTTTANATTTATTAAAATGTTTTTTATTAACCATACTTTCTGCTTTTGTCTCCTTCTCTCTCTTAATAATTTTTTTTTCTACAATAGAGGCAAGTCATGAATTGATGTGACTTATGGCTTGTAGTCATTTGAAATATAATTTTCATTGCGAGCAACATTTTGTAAGTCCATCTTCCATTAACCCATAAGCCCAAAGCTTATGTGACATTTTTTAAAAATTTATTATTTATTGTGGCATAATAAACAAATGTGGTTTTAAAAAAGGTTGCAACAAATTCTTTTGGGGTTATTGGGTGTTGGATGAATTAAGCTCAATTATTTTCTCTGTTCCACTTGTCTTTTAGATACATCGAGATTCTTTCATTTTTTTTCATTCTATTTTTAAGATACGAAGTGTTGGAAATTGCTAATTTGAGTGCTTGATTAGGAAGAAATTTATTTCCTTCCCTCATAATATATTTCAATATTTATATTTATATTTCTATTTATAGATATTTCCTAATTTACTATTTTCCTACTTGGTGTGATTTCTAATTTAAAGGGATTCTGATTTCTTAATTTGTGGATCAGTATGTTAGCACTATTATATATATGTAAAATTCTTTTCTAGATTTTTTAATGGTATTTGAGCCACCGTCCTTATCGTCCATCTGAGAAGATCGGGGAGCCTCCGTTAACTCTTCGCTCTATTTCAGCTTCATCAATTGTGTCGCTCGGATCGCAGGACACACAGTTCTTCCTTGATATCGGTAACGCTTTCTCACGTATTCATGCTCCCAGCGACAAAAAATCACTGCTCTTCAACACATGGAACTCTCTCGCTTGGTTCACTCAAAATTTTTCACCGTCACCTTTGTTCATCACTCATAAGCAGCCCCAACCTCCTTCCTTAGTTCAAATAGATCTTAGATCATTCACCTTCTATTTGAACCCGCTCAGTTTGGCTTCACCTCTTCTTGGGTTTGCTAAAGTTGTGAAAGAAGCATCTTCCTCCCTTGGTTTTTTTCGAGAAGCGAGTTATTCCTCTTGATTTGGGCTTCCCATCAAAGAAATTGAATTGTATAACTGAGTTCTATTTTTGTTTGACTTCACACTCTTATCATAATCATCTACAACATGACCTCACAGTCATCTTCATCAGAAGTCATATTTAAATTTGAGCCTACATCTTCAATCTCTATTACACCGATAACTCTTCTTAGCTTGTCACGAGTCATAAACTATAAGGTCATAATTTTCTTCAATGGTCACGATCCATCTTCATCTATGTTTATGACAAAATAAAATGTTGGATATGTCACAGGAGAACTTTCGACTCTAGAAGGAACAAATTCCAAATGCTAGGTGCAACGTCTGGTTTCAAATACCCGAAGGAACCAGAGAAGGGGAGAGGAAACGAGGAGTCAGGAAACCGAAGGGATATTTTCGCTTTATAAATTGTCAAGCGGGGAGATGGAGGCGACATTGTGAGGATGACTTATCGGGGGAATCGATCGACGCAACAACAAAACAAGCGGATCGACAAGCGCAAGTTAGGGCTTCCTCGTAGCCGAAGGCAACGACGTCGGCGGACGTCGGCTTTCTGTCGAGCAGAGAAGAGGCGGCATCGGTGTCGAGCAGAGGAGGAGGCGGCGTCGGTGCCAAAGGAAGCGTGAAGAAAAAGTTGAAGGAGGGAAGTTATTGCGGTGTGAGGGCTACCCTTCGACTGAGCCCTAGCAGAAGCGGCACAGTGCATGTCTGTGCGGGTCGAACGAGTTTAGCGAAGGAGGTGATCGAGCCGAAGGAGAAGAAAAGAGAATATCGTGCTGCGACCGAAGCTTAAGGTATGTGTTATAAAGGATTAAATATTATCAAAATACATTTGTTAGGGTTCATTTGGTTTGCTGAAAATGAAATGTAATGTAAAAGGTTTGCAACATGAAAGCAAGGCGATCGACAGACGGAAGTTAGGGCTTCTCTGTAGCCAAAGGCAACGACGTTGGCGGATGACGGTGTCCTATCGAGCAGAGAGGAGGCGACATTGGTGTCAAGAAGAGGAGGCGGCGTCAGTGTCCTGCAGAGGGAGAGGAAGCAGGAGGAAGATGCTGGAGGGAAGTTATCGTTGTGTGAGGCCTACCCTTTTATAAAGCCCTAGCAGAAGCGACACAATACATGTCTATGCGGGTAGAACGAGTCAAGCAGAGGAGGTGATCGAGCCGAAGAAGGGAAGATAATATCATGCGGAGACCGAAGCTTAAGATATGTGATATAAAGGATTAAATATTATTATTAAAATATATTATTTAGGGGTCATTTGGTTTGTTGAAAATGAAATGCAATATAAAAGGTTTTCAGAGTATTATGATTATAATGTATTTGAAATACTTTTGTGTTGTTTGGTTCACTGTAAAGTAAACGTAAGTCTTTTTTTATTTGATTTGAAGTAGATTGAAAATAATATATTTTTTTGTCTGGCAGTGGCGGGCGGACTGGCGGTCAGAGGCTAGCAGCGGCGGTGACAGGTGGGCAGCGTTGGGCTGTGGGCGGCTAGCGTCTATCGTCGATGGCAGGTGGCTGNTTTACATGAATAGTGTAACTCAAATTCAACCAAGTGGGCCAAATTCTAAATTCAGTCAAAATGAACTATGGTACAAACTTCAAGTTCATTCATACTTTAATTTGTATTTGTAATTCTTTATGCCATATATATTATTTTCTTAAATCCCTACAAAAGAATTACATCACACCACTAATTCACTCAACCAAACAGTCCCTTTGTTTGTAGATATGTAATAATATCATTAAATATTTAATAATAATAGAAATATGAAAGATTTATTTAAAGTATGAAAGTAAAGCCTAAAATTACTTATGGTAAATTAGAGTGAAAATTAATTATAAATGTGATTTAATATTAGTTTTGTTGGTCAAATTAAAGTAGCATGATTACTTAAAATAAAAGTTTTTAATCAATAATTAAAGTAACATGTGTAAATAAAAGATAATTAATGATATACTTAAAATTATATTTTCATGATATTTTAGGCAGCTAACTATTGGAGATAAAATTAAGCTTTTTTGAAGATTTAAGATAAGTACTTATATTCTTATACTATGATAATATTTTGTTTCTTCTAGACCAAATACATTTACTGTTATTGTTACTAGTTATTGTTGACATCATTTTTAGTGAGGTCTAATATTTCTCGTAGGAGTTAGGATCTAGCCTTAGGGGTCTTCCTACGACTATCTTAGAACCTTAGAAATGGGACCCGCCTCATTTTAGTTCGACTTATTTCCGTCCCCTTTTGGAGTTTTGCGCGTGTGGTATCGACTTCTAGCACTTAGAAAGATGAAACCGACATGAGGAAACCCAAAAGGGATTCCTATAGGACCTTTTCGAGCCTTAGGGTGACCTTCTGCACAATTCGCACTCCCGCGCGCACAAGGTTCGCAATTCGGAGAGTCGACGCGTCCGATCGCCACAATTCATATCGCTTGCACTGTTATTTGTCGAAGGCTCGAATAAATCTTTTGAGACGATCGATCGCGGATCAAAATTTTGTGAAATTTGAATTTTAGCTTGTTTTCGACTCGATTGTCTACGACGTCGTCCGAGCGACCCCGGATGACGAAACGGACTGCACCAGCGCGTCCAGAACGTTGATTTTGCCCTAGGNCCTCGGCTTGGAGGCTTGGTTTTGGCTTGAAATGGCTAGAACTTCATTTTTTTTATGAAAATCTGGATTTTAATATTGTCTGTGTTTGGCTTTGGTTTTATCTCTTGTTGGGCTGACTTTGGCTTTATTTCTAGTTGTGGACTGGCTTTGGTTTTATCTCTTGTTGGGCTGGCTTTGGTTTTATTTCTAGTTGGAGACTGGCTTTAGCTTTGTTTCTTGTTGGGGTGGCTTGGGTTTTGTTTCTTGTTGGATTCGGCTTTGGCTTTGATTCTTGATTGAGCTCGGTTTGGCTCTAGTTGAGGGCTGGCTTTGGCTCGGTTTGGCTCTGGTTGGGAGCTTGGCTTTGGCTCTGGTTCTTGATTGAGCTCGGTTTGGCTCTAGTTGATGGCTGGCTTTGGCTTTGGTTCTTGGTTGAGCTTGGTTTGGCTCTAGATAGGGAGCTGTGAGGGCTGGCTTTGGCTTTGGTTCTTGGTTGAGCTGGGTTTGGCTCTAGATGGGGAGCTGTGTTGGTTTTGTTTGGCATTGCTGGGCTCGGTTTGGCTCTAGTGTGGGCTGTGTTTGCTTGTTTTAGCTCTGCTGGACTTGGTTTGGCTCTAGTTGTTGGTCTTGATTTGCTTTGTTTGGCCTTTGCGGGACTTGGATTGGCTCTAAGGTGGGGGCTGTGTTTGCTTGTTTTAGCCTTGTTGAGCTCGGTTTTGGCTTTGATTGAGGGCTGTGTTGCTTTGTTCAGCCTTTACCTGAGGAGTGGTTGGGAGGTGACTTTGCTGGCTTTGGTTCCTACACCTACCCGTGAGACCCATTGAAATTTCTTGAGTTTAGTTTATCCCCTCTTGTTGAGTTTGAATCATTTGAATGATTATAGGGGAGGTGGCTTTGCTGGCTTTGGTTCCTACTCCTTACCCGTGAGGTCTATTGCAGGTCTTTGGGTGTGATTTGACTTTCCCTGTTAGGCTTGGATTGTCTTGAGAATTGTGGATGAATCAAGTTTGCCATCCCAAAAATTATAATTATTTCAGTTATCCTTTCATTTTGTCAGAGAAACATAATTGCCTTTGGTGGTCCTTTTGCTGGCTTTGGTCGAGAGCCTTGTTGGCTGTTTTCTCTTCTCTGCTGACCCTGGTCGTGAGCATCTATGTGATTTTATGGGTAAATTTTGTGCTTATTTGATGCATGAGGACATCTATTAATTTGAAAGGCCGGAGAATTTCGATTTTAGTATAAGTTTGGAAATATTGACGGTGGTTTCCCCGCGATCATTTTCTTTTGAAGTTTGGGAAATTTCTAAATCTAATTTTGGAAAAACATTTGGTGGATTTGAGCATTCCTATGTCTTCGGGGTTTGAAAGTTCAGCGCGAAGGGATATTTTATGTTTGTTAGGAAAGACCTCAGGCCCTATTTTTCTAGGTCTTTTCGATACGAGTTTTGAGAACCGATCCAATCTCCTTTTCGGTGTTTTAGATGGATTAGTGTCTCCTCTCTCTCACCCCATTTTTTGTTCTTTTCTTTCCTTGCTTCTTGGTTCGGGTTTTTGATGCTTATGTCCGATGCATAAGTTCCACCTATAGCCTTTTGCTATACGTGAAAACCATCAAGCAAGGTCGCAAGTAGTCGTTTTGGGGCGTACGGTGTTGATGATAAAGACACACCGAAGATAGAGCAGAAATATGCCCTATCCTATAACATCAAGATCCAGACATTTGATTGTTTGGATATACGTGAAAACCATCAAACAAGGTCGCAAGTAGTCGTTTTGGGGCGTACGGTGTTGATGATAAAGGCACACCAAAGATAGAGCTGAAAGATGCCCTATCCTATAACATCAAGATCCAGACATTTGATGAGCAATAGAATATGATATCCTTCACCGACATAAGTCTAGCGGTAGTCGGCTCGAACCTCCTCAGGTTGTTGGCGGTCCTATGACTGACAGCGTAATCGACTAGTGGACAACAAAAATTTCTAAAAAAAAAAAAAGATAAGTTTTGATAAACCATTTTCAAACAAAAATATACTTTTTTACGAAACAAAAAAAAATTGACAACTCTTCTTCGCATGTTTAAAAATTTGTGTGTATGTCAAAAACATAAAACGTATTTTAAAAGTTGATCGTCCACCTGACGAATACTTGTTTAGGCTGGGAAATAGCCCTCTAAGTGAGGTTCAAGACACACTTCTAGACGAGTGACCGGTTCTATATATTCGGGTGACCGAGTAACCTTCGTGGACCCTCGAGAATAAATATAGCTGAGCCTAGTCTCATACGAGTGCTTGCGGTCCCTCTCGTCCGAATCTTCTCTTTGTTTTATCGAAGCTTTGGGACAGAGCACTCGTGTTACTTTTTCTTTCTTTCGGGATTTCCCCGGGAGTTTTGAGGATTTTCTTTTACTTGAGTCTTTTTCGTTGATTTTCTCGAGTTTCTCCGCTTTTCCTCGGGTTTACTGGACGGCGTTTCTTTCGGAATTTGCTTTTTGAGATGCATTTAGGTTTGCCATACGTAAGGAACAGCGGATCTCACGGGCGTACATGTTTGCTTTACATTTTACAGCAATTAATTTTCATGTTTCTACCTGCTACTACTCTTCTTATACAGCATGTTATACCATTTCTTTTTCTACCTGCTACCGTACCGTACAACATGTTATGTTATTCATGTTTCTACTTGTTACTGTTCTTCTCGTATAGCATGTTATACTGCTCCCGTTTTGCCTACTACCGTTCCACTTGCATTCTATTGTTTTGTTCCTACGTCACACACCTTATATTTTATAACTTCAAACATATTTCCTTTTTACATAGGATGTTTAAAGGACTACAACCATAGGGTCGTTTGATTTAATACTATAACTGGACACCCTAGAAAACTTAAACTCGTCATGTCGGGGAGCTTGAAGCTAACGCAGTGGGCAGCACAACCATCTTCAACAGCAAAACATGTCTTCCCCAGCAAAACTATTCCCTTTTCCTAGAAATTAAACAACAATTCATAGGATTTCAAGGTTGTTCGCCTAGCGCAACATAAATCCTCTATCTTTTCTTTATGCATTCGCATAGCTCTGTTGTACGATTTAAGCCCTGAACTCGTTCTAAGTACCGAGGTCGTCGTCAAATACGATGTAAACCCTCATATCTTCCAGGCAACTTGTGTGACCATGTCACGCGAATATAAGTCCTAACTAAATAAAATTGGCAGGATGAAACATTTTAATAATTTCTTCTTAAAGCTGAAGTCAAACCATATGATAGACTGAGAACCTACTGAGGTTCGCCTCAGGATCTGTGGCTTCCCCTAGTTTCTCTTTATTAGGATTCCTTAACAATGTTCCAGATTTGAGCTTTTCCCCCTTCACACCTCTTTGTCCGATTTCGTTGTAAAGTCCTATCCTTTTGAATCTTTGAAGATGATATTCCCTGATTTTTATCGAGAGTTTTCTTAGGTGACTTCGGTCATTTAGGATGNAGGATATCAAGAACTTCTTGTTTCCAGTTTCACATAAGAACTATAGTTAAGCTAAGCTAGTTGCATTTTCGGTTGAACCTGCAGCTCCTAAGGTACGAGTGATTTCTTAAGATTTAACCCACATCATTTTGTCACTCGATTTGATTACAACATTAAATTAATGCTAAAACTAGACAACCATGGNCTGGGAGAACTAATGTATCAGTGTTATTATAGCTATAGTTACTTTGGACGTGGCTCTGTTGGAATAGACATGTTTCTCGATTTAGTGCAAGAAATACAACATCATAGCTCACCCAAGCATATTACTTTAGTTGGTGCAAAAATTACTGGAGGCGGCTTAGGAAGTAGTGAGGTATTGTATGTGGTCGGAAGAAAATTGCAAAGCAGAACACGAAATATCAAAAATAGGTTAACAAATACAGAAAACAGAATACTTATGATCTTTAATAAAGGTGGTTTGGTGCAAATCAGGCTGAAAGAGTGATTCATTGTAGATTCATTTGAAACGTTGAAGCCTTTAACTGACGAGCAATTTTGGATTGTTAAGAAGATTAATGACAACGCATACAAGGTTGATTGGCTAGGAGACTTCAACATTTTGGCTACCGTTAATGTTTTTTCTTGCTACCATTAGCATCTCAGACTTGTCTTCTTACTATGAGAAATCCTATCCTGTGCTTGACATACCGAGAATTTTCTTGCCTAGGCTATGCCGTTACATGATTTTTCCCACCCGAAAAGGTGGACCAGTTGTGTGGGACCTTATTTTATATTACTTTGAATTAGAATTGGGTTATTTTTGCATAAAAACTATTTATAGACTTTTGCTTTGGTTTATGCATTTGGAGACCGTGTTCTCTAATATTTTTGCCCTAATGAGTGCTATATTATCTTCTTTTTGTAAGTGGTGCGTTAGTACCTTGTTCAGGAATAGTTGGCGAATATCCTTCGGTAGTTGTACCTTGCTGAATTTGTCATTTCTTTGTTCTCATTGTTGTTTTCAAGCCCGGACATCTGCCGAACTTCTTTAATCCTCTTCTAAGCTTTGTCTATAGGGCATATTCTCTCTTCTTTGCTATCTTACAACCATCTCTTCGCTAAATTTGATGCTTTAAACACCTTCTAGGAATCCAATAGTAGTGTCAATTTTAGACTTAAGACTTTTTTTACAGTATAATTTAGTCCCTTATCGCATTAAATCCTTTTTTATCTTTCTTCATTTCAGCAATTGAGAGGGGTTGGTTGCGTGAAGTACTGCATGAAGTAAGTGCTGAGGATACTGCTCTCTCTTTATCATTTCAATAATTGTTGGGTTGCTGTTAATTATTGATTTGTAACTATTTATTTATTATTTATTGGACAGGCTTGATATGGAGTTCTAAAATTGGAAAAGGGTCTATTAGCATAGTATAAGGTCATTATATTATTTAACAAGTAAATGATAAATAACAAAATGACTAGCATAAGCCTAACCTTCATTGATAATAATGTGCAACAGAGATATAATAAATCTGTTGAGTTCTTTCTTGTTTTTGCCACCTTTACCTACGCATATATCTTTATATTTATGAATCTATATCTCTATATAAGAAGTGCAAGAAGTGGGGAAATAATTCTCTCAAGATATGAAGGAGAGGGATTCATTTTAAAAAGCTCTCTTAAAGTTTTTATTTTTTTATATTAAAAATATATCATGAATGATAGGTGGATTCCTTGAATAAATAAAAATTAACAAAAGAAACTCTTAAGCCAAATTATTTATTAAAATGTTTTTTATTAACCATACTTT
>JXCR01128406.1:98024-125031 GCA_002079205.1 Phalaenopsis hybrid cultivar | reverse complement strand
TGGCTTTGGCTTTGGTTCTTGGTTGAGCTTGGTTTGGCTCTAGATAGGGAGCTGTGAGGGCTGGCTTTGGCTTTGGTTCTTGGTTGAGCTGGGTTTGGCTCTAGATGGGGAGCTGTGTTGGTTTTGTTTGGCATTGCTGGGCTCGGTTTGGCTCTAGTGTGGGCTGTGTTTGCTTGTTTTAGCTCTGCTGGACTTGGTTTGGCTCTAGTTGTTGGTCTTGATTTGCTTTGTTTGGCCTTTGCGGGACTTGGATTGGCTCTAAGGTGGGGGCTGTGTTTGCTTGTTTTAGCCTTGTTGAGCTCGGTTTTGGCTTTGATTGAGGGCTGTGTTGCTTTGTTCAGCCTTTACCTGAGGAGTGGTTGGGAGGTGACTTTGCTGGCTTTGGTTCCTACACCTACCCGTGAGACCCATTGAAATTTCTTGAGTTTAGTTTATCCCCTCTTGTTGAGTTTGAATCATTTGAATGATTATAGGGGAGGTGGCTTTGCTGGCTTTGGTTCCTACTCCTTACCCGTGAGGTCTATTGCAGGTCTTTGGGTGTGATTTGACTTTCCCTGTTAGGCTTGGATTGTCTTGAGAATTGTGGATGAATCAAGTTTGCCATCCCAAAAATTATAATTATTTCAGTTATCCTTTCATTTTGTCAGAGAAACATAATTGCCTTTGGTGGTCCTTTTGCTGGCTTTGGTCGAGAGCCTTGTTGGCTGTTTTCTCTTCTCTGCTGACCCTGGTCGTGAGCATCTATGTGATTTTATGNCGGGCGACGGGATTTCGATTCCGGCGACCGACAGCTTCTTACGGGCGACCCCCAAACATAACTCTTTTTAGTTGCCGACAGTTATATTGAAATTACTTGAAATTCACGATTTCTGATTCTATTGAATATTTGTTCACATATTGTAGGAATGATGTGCCGACCCCACTTAGTGAAATAAAGGTTTGTTGTTGTTGTTGTTGTTGATGTATTGTAAGAATGTTGTATACTTCTCATTTTCTTAAAATTATCATGGATATTGAATGTTATACAAGTATATTGACTGTTTTGTAAATAATAATGAAATATTCATTATTAAATAGTGATTTTCATAGTATATTTGCATGTGCATGTTTGACTATGATAAAGTCATCAATTTATAGTACTAGTGGGGAACGCTAAGACACCATGTACGTTAATGGAAAAGAATATTGATATTGAAGTACTTTAATTGTATAATTTATAGACGGTGCTTCTGTGATTGTGCGTATATAGAATGATTTATATATGTTATTGATATAGTTAAACTCATTGAATAACTTGAAATATTGTAAGTAATTATATTCTTAATATATCAAATATTTTATTAAAATCTTAATTGAGATACATATTATTTTATTTTTTTTCTAGTATTAATGTAATTTAGGAGTGTGAGCATTCACTGGCTTTAGTTAGATCACCGTTGTTTTAAACTAACTTTTCAAGTATAATTAATTGATTAAAAGATGAACAATAGAGTATAAAATATTTATAGAAGATGCGAACAAGCTGTAATGAGATAAAATTAATCGTACTGATTTAAATTAATAATTATTTCATTTATTAAATGTTAGTTATAAAAAATGAATATAAAAAAATTATTTCTCACCGTTCGACTACTTGTATTCGCCTTGTTATTCCAAGCCCAAGGTTGGGTCATGAGATTGTGGCTGAGAAACTAATAGGCCATATGATTATGTCATGGTTAATAAATTTCATGACCACTGAGGTTGGAAAATTTTTTGTTCTATATGATAGTTTAATAGATATCGGAGGTTACACGTGAACCTTATTCTAGTACAAAAAACTCAAAATTCTTTGAGATTAAAACTAGAATACATGACCTAAGATAATGAGAATTGAGTGTTGCTCAATATTTCAACGTTGTCACGTGATGATATTTTCTTGATAGGTGATGGGTTAACATTTTTAGCATACATTGCATCTCAAACTTGCATGGGTTAACATATTTAGCACCATAAACTTAAAAGTAATAAGAATATACACATTAATATCCGGCATTAAACATTCTTGCAACATTGGCGCACACTAACCGTGTGCAAAAAGGAAATTCTTAGAAAAAGTGCAAACTTAAATACATCCTCGGCTTCATTTACTTCAAATAATGGTAATGTTTCTCATCAAAGAAACTATCAGCATAACAAATAGCAAAGCATGTATATGCTTTTGTAAATAAGTCCAGAACTTAAAGTATTGCCTCTTGCTCACAATAACAAATCCATATGCTTTTGTAAATAACAAAGCAGAAATACCACTCAGTTCACATCTATTAACATTACTGAGCAAACGAATAATTGCCAAACAAGTAAAAAAATTTTGAGCAGCTCAAAATTAACATTCATAACACATAGCATCAAGGAATCAATTGTAAGCAGGGAAACCACAATGAATGTAGCAGTGTAACCACAATCATTATGCAAAAGAGAAGCTTAAACTTTATTTTAAGAAACAGATAATACTGATAGTCCTTATCTAAAGAATCCACAACCAAGGAGATGAATACACATCCGAAAATGATAGTGAATTACAATATAATACATCAACTGTTAACTAAAGAATCGGTGATTGCTTCACGTAACTCAGCCATCTCTTCGACACCTTCTCCATCACCTATGTTTGGACTGACGATATCATCATAATCTGTAACTGTTTGCCTCATTTGACATTCATATGCTTCTGAAATTATTGATCTGTTCCCATCTGTACACTTGCGAAGTCAACATCAAACTGCGAATGATGACGTCGTATGTAATTATGGAGAGTCATCATTGTTGCAGCGACAATTTTAACTTATTTTTGAAAGAATGCATTGGCATATCTCGTAGAATAACTAATTTATTCTTTCAAACACGAAACACTCTCTCAATCAAACCTCATAATGATGGGTGACGCATACTGAACATCTCTTTTCTTCCTCATACCCTTGACTTCCCCTTTCAAAGTCTGATATGCCATATTTTGTGTTCAAAAAGAGCTTAAGAAATCTTTATTATAATGGATAACCAACACCCACTAAATTTTTTTCTGCAGGATTTGTCCACCATTGGCAGTTTGACTCAACTTAATGAATTTATTAATAGATTGTCAACCAACGTTGAGGCGGTTGGGGAATTTTGTGCAAATGGGACTGGGTGGCAAATTTAAAGACCCGACTATCGTGCGCGCTACCCTCTTACCCACCCAGGGTGGAAGTAAAGCACATACTAAATTCACATGCTCTCATATTTTGTGTAGGTAAACCACACCGTCCAATGTACGCGATCTTATCAGCATTTGACATATCATTAACATGTGTCCTGTTAATGGCATCAATATAATCCTGTATCACATTTACTTTAGCTTTCATTTAAGAATTTGTATATCTCCGGAATATGAGTTGCAGGAAACATCAACTTGAATTATGGTATGCACTGATGATCACAGGAAATTTGTTTAGGAATATTTTGGAAAGTTGCATCTAAGGTCTGATGATTTTGGAAGACATGCGTACCAAAGCATTCAAGCCAATAGAAAAATATCTACTGATAGTTTCAGACGAGTATTGAAATCACTCATAGCCTGCTCTTATAGACTGATTGTGTGATAAAATATATAATGTTATAGCTAATGCCTCCTGTGAAGTTGTTCTTGAAGAGCCATGATGATCATAAATAGTGTGGAGCTCACTCAAATTATCGGGAAGATCACTTGACTCCTACGAAACACGTTATAAAACCTTGTTGGATGACCCTCAAGCATTTCACCTATCCATTTGCTTCTCTTGAAAGAAGAGGTCATGCATAAAGTCTGAGAGATATATGAGCATGGTATTCGGTCAATAGAAAGACAACCGTTGTAATAATTTTTCTAAAACGTTTTCTATGTTCTCTATTGATAGCATCTATTGCTGAAAAAAATTAGGAACATTACCGCATGACAAGATATCATTACTATTAACATTTTAACGAATATATTATAAACACAACATAACAGTACAATATAAGATGAATGACAACATCATAGAACAATCTAGCTAATGTAATTTCATCGCAAAGCAAAGAAAAATTAGTACAATTAAGTAATTGTTCTACCATAAAATAAAAAAATGTTGACACCACATAATGTATTCTTAACAATACATTAATTGCAACAGTACTTTTACAAATACAAAACTTAATAAGCAAACTCCACTGAAAGAAATATAGAAATGATATAGATTAGTTATCGTAATTTTCGTAGAAAAAGCGCAGGTAATGAACCCTTTGCTCAGGTTGCATAGATATGAAGAACTCTCTTTTGACAGGATTTTCAAGTAGTTTCATGGAGTGTAGATATAATGGCATATCTCCATAAAATTCCATAGTTTGCTCTAAAATCTTTATCACATCATGAATGGATGAAAGATTTGTAGCATTAGATTCAGAAAATAAATTAGTGCATATTGTTACCAACTCTGATATTTGACTCCTTAGATACGCAAGACCTATTTTTTTAGGTTTGTGTCGCGTCCTAGCATGATTGAATTAATTGTGTTCATTAATGCCATGTGTTGATATCTAAATTGGTTCATTTTGGCTGTCTCTATGTTCTTGTGATTCTTGAGGAGTCCAGGCATGACCACCCGTTGAAACAACGCTGCTAAACATGAGATCAAGTTGCTCCTCTAGCTCGGGTTCGATGCTATCATACCTAAAATTTTTAGCGTTTGACACAACCTGTCATTTAAACAATCAAAAGAAAGTCATATCTACAATTTCTACATATAATTAAAATATAATTACTGATGATTTAGAATTCATTTCACTTCTAATTTCTCCTTTCACCAGTTGATACATCAATGGTGTTTTAATTGGATCTCAACAAAGTCCAGTAGAACTTCTTTTGAGCTCTTTCTAAATTTTTCCAATCTTTTTTTAACTGATCTCATTTGTTCTTTAACTGAGTTATTTCATACAATTTTCTTGTTTTTTTTTTTGGAAAATCTTTTGTAATATATTATCTTTTGTTGAAATTGGTTGTTGGTCTATTTTCTAATTCAATCTCTTTCAAGTAAATGTCACAAAAAATTATTTTTGTTTCTTTCTCCCAAATAGTGGATGATATGTTGTCTATTGTATTCACCATATGGTATTGTATCTAGCAAGTTGATATATGTTTTCAAATGTTACATGATAAAGAGAATAGCATCCAAATACTGTAGTATAATGAAATTTGCACAATTTTCTAAATATCAATGAATGAATTTGAAATTAATGAAACAAGGAAGAGAAAGTATTTGACTTCAATAAATTTGGTCTGCTCTCAATGAATAATCAAAATTACAGTGAATGAATCAACATTGTAAGCATGCTTTCTTTTAAATAGTTGGGAATCATTAGCAAAAAGCAACGATCAGTATTCACCCCGGCCTAAGGCTTTTCAAAATATATCAAAACAAGGTTTTTTTATTTATTTTAAAATAGTTGGGAATCAATCAACCATTGAAGAAGAGCACTTCTTCAAGGATATCAAGAACTTCTTGTTTCCAGTTTCACATAAGAACTATAGTTAATCTAAGCTAGTTGCATTTTCGGGAATTCTAATATGAAACCTTTGAACCTGCAGCTCCTAAGGTATGAGTGATTTCTTAAGATTTAACCCACATCATTTCGACACTCGATTTGATTACAACATTAAATTAATGCTAAAACGAGACAACCATGATGTTTACAGGTATGGGGAACAGCTTTGCTGCAAATTTTGAATAACTTTTATTTAAGACTTTACCATATTTTAAACCTCAACATAAACACCAATCCGACAAACAATAAGGTCAAAGCCTTAACAACACTAGACAATGAAAAGACAATGAAAAACACAAAATGTAAATCAATTAAATCCTGTAACTTCAAACTTTGGAGTGAAATAAGAGGATGAAAGAAAGATGTCGGGAGTCTACTTCATGCAAAATTAATATTCATTAAAAAAAATCTGGATCAACTTATAATAACGACTTCTTGGTACAAAGCCTTCTTTAAATGTCAATCTCAGCTAGGTTTTCTTACGGTGTTAAGAATTCTAGAAAGAAGAAATCTCAATATCGAGAAGCATATATCATATAGAATAAAAAAAATCTGCATAAAATATTTTTTGTATAACTTAAAAATGGTAGAAAAATGCAAATGCAAAAAAAATAATAATAATAATGTAACCGTATCATTATTCCCTACATCAACTTGTGTAGATGACATCTTCAAAAAAACTGCTAAAAGTAATTTCTCCCATGATTACTTCTCTGATCAAGGACTTTACCTCAAAAAATGCAGAAAATGAAGAGAAGCGTGCTACCTACGAAGGATGTACTTCAAACAATAAAAGAGAGAACTTTTGGGACTCCTTGATCAATGAAGATCCGAAAAAGAAGGAAGAGAAATGTCACATTTCTGTTGAGAATAGCCTAGGGATAAGAAATGGGAGAATAATCTTAGTCCATGGCGGAGAAGAAAATGGGACAATAGCCTTACTGGGGGAGAAGGCGACGACACTCCAACGAAGGGGGAGAAGGCAGAAGCTCCAGCTTCAATGCATGATTGGGGTGAACTCGTTTCTGTGAAAGCAAATGCAAGAAGATGCGAGGACATTATGTTCGGGAAGGTTTATTCACCAACCGCAGAACACACCCTATTGCCCACAATTGCGAACAAATAGTAAATCATAAGTGTGGCTTGGTTCAATTGACGAAAACGTACGATCCAAACAGCTATAAACTGTGGTTTGGTTCAATAGGTGGTTTTAAAAGCCCAAACAAACACACCCTTAGTTAGACTATTTTGTCACCCAATTTGTCTTGATTCTTCAGACCAAGACTAGTGTTGANGTTTAGGAATATTTTGGAAAGTTGCATCTAAGGTCTGATGATTTTGGAAGACATGCGTACCAAAGCATTCAAGCCAATAGAAAAATATCTACTGATAGTTTCAGACGAGTATTGAAATCACTCATAGCCTGCTCTTATAGACTGATTGTGTGATAAAATATATAATGTTATAGCTAATGCCTCCTGTGAAGTTGTTCTTGAAGAGCCATGATGATCATAAATAGTGTGGAGCTCACTCAAATTATCGGGAAGATCACTTGACTCCTACGAAACACGTTATAAAACCTTGTTGGATGACCCTCAAGCATTTCACCTATCCATTTGCTTCTCTTGAAAGAAGAGGTCATGCATAAAGTCTGAGAGATATATGAGCATGGTATTCGGTCAATAGAAAGACAACCGTTGTAATAATTTTTCTAAAACGTTTTCTATGTTCTCTATTGATAGCATCTATTGCTGAAAAAAATTAGGAACATTACCGCATGACAAGATATCATTACTATTAACATTTTAACGAATATATTATAAACACAACATAACAGTACAATATAAGATGAATGACAACATCATAGAACAATCTAGCTAATGTAATTTCATCGCAAAGCAAAGAAAAATTAGTACAATTAAGTAATTGTTCTACCATAAAATAAAAAAATGTTGACACCACATAATGTATTCTTAACAATACATTAATTGCAACAGTACTTTTACAAATACAAAACTTAATAAGCAAACTCCACTGAAAGAAATATAGAAATGATATAGATTAGTTATCGTAATTTTCGTAGAAAAAGCGCAGGTAATGAACCCTTTGCTCAGGTTGCATAGATATGAAGAACTCTCTTTTGACAGGATTTTCAAGTAGTTTCATGGAGTGTAGATATAATGGCATATCTCCATAAAATTCCATAGTTTGCTCTAAAATCTTTATCACATCATGAATGGATGAAAGATTTGTAGCATTAGATTCAGAAAATAAATTAGTGCATATTGTTACCAACTCTGATATTTGACTCCTTAGATACGCAAGACCTATTTTTTTAGGTTTGTGTCGCGTCCTAGCATGATTGAATTAATTGTGTTCATTAATGCCATGTGTTGATATCTAAATTGGTTCATTTTGGCTGTCTCTATGTTCTTGTGATTCTTGAGGAGTCCAGGCATGACCGCCCGTTGAAACAACGCTGCTAAACATGAGATCAAGTTGCTCCTCTAGCTCGGGTTCGATGCTATCATACCTAAAATTTTTAGCGTTTGACACAACCTGTCATTTAAACAATCAAAAGAAAGTCATATCTACAATTTCTACATATAATTAAAATATAATTACTGATGATTTAGAATTCATTTCACTTCTAATTTCTCCTTTCACCAGTTGATACATCAATGGTGTTTTAATTGGATCTCAACAAAGTCCAGTAGAACTTCTTTTGAGCTCTTTCTAAATTTTTCCAATCTTTTTTTAACTGATCTCATTTGTTCTTTAACTGAGTTATTTCATACAATTTTCTTGTTTTTTTTTTTGGAAAATCTTTTGTAATATATTATCTTTTGTTGAAATTGGTTGTTGGTCTATTTTCTAATTCAATCTCTTTCAAGTAAATGTCACAAAAAATTATTTTTGTTTCTTTCTCCCAAATAGTGGATGATATGTTGTCTATTGTATTCACCATATGGTATTGTATCTAGCAAGTTGATATATGTTTTCAAATGTTACATGATAAAGAGAATAGCATCCAAATACTGTAGTATAATGAAATTTGCACAATTTTCTAAATATCAATGAATGAATTTGAANAAATGAGGAAACTTGAGCCACTGCGTTACAGGGCATTGTTCAGTTGATATCACAAGGGTTGATAAAATGACTTCTATTGAAAGATCATTCACCAGTACAAGGTCTGATCTAAACTTGTGGCAGACTTTGAGTTGTACTTGAAGATTTTTTAGATATTCAATCCACCTACATTCAAGGGGGTGAGTGACCCCACAATTGTAGAAGACTGACTATTGAAGTTTGGGAATATTCTGGATGACATGATTTGTCCAAAAAATAGGAGAATGGGGCTAGCCACTTTCATGTTAGAAGGTGAGGCTGAAAGGCGATAACAAGCACATCATAGAGAGAGATTTCAGCTGACACCTCTTTCTCAGATTTAGTGAGATTATTTTTTCAAAGTTTTCAAGGACTAGTTAATTCCGCTTTTAGCCAACTTAACATTGTAAGATAAATTCTTCAATCTGACTCAAGGTTCCAAGACAACCATGCAGTATGATGCAGAATTCACTTTTTTTTTCAGATATTCACCACGCCCCACTGCTAGTACCCAAGAAGAAAAATGTTAGATTTTTATGCGGTCTTCGTGATCAGTTAAGGTTGACTTTGGCGCCGTTTGAAATTAGCGACTTCTCAGTATTAGTTGAAAGGGCTAGAAGAATTTTAACACATTTGCAAACCGTGGTTATATGAATGCAAGGATATCATTCTTGAACGGGATAATAACAACATTATGGACCTTTTGAGATCCACCCTAAGGAGTGAAGTTCGGAGGCAACGACTGCTTAAGGCTCCGGACCTAGATTTTCTTTTTAACTTCAACCAAGTCACATTTTGTCATATACACAGAAATTATAATAGGGCCGCTCATTTTTGTGCAAAGCGTGCCCTTAGTGGTTCTTTTGTTTTGATGCATGCAGAAGAGTATTCAAAACTTCTTGCCATAATTGTAGATGATTGGTTTCTCTTTGTACATCATAGATGCTTACATGCATAATTTTTTATACTTTTTTGATTTATTAATGAAATATGCAATATGACGAAAGAGCCAGAAGTAAAAACGAGCTGAACTTTTTCAATCAGAGTTGAACTTTTTCAATCAGTGGTGGTAATCTCAGGCAAGCAAGAGAAGATTTTGGCAAGGTAGAAGAATTCTAAAGAAAAAATTAAATCAAAAAGTCAATAGAAGCAACAACAATCAAAAAGGTCAATTTGTGAAATGTGTGGTAAAAAGTATTTTGGACAATGTTTAATGGGTTTTGAAAAGTGTTATAGATGTAGACAGTCGGAGCATCTTGAGATGAATGGTCCGCAGGAAAAGAAAAAAGACATCAGACCACCAACATTTAAAGGATAGGAACAACCCAAAAATTTTTTAGATAACAGTTAGTTTAGTAAGATTCAGTTTTTAGAAAAGTTTTCAACTCAAGTCAAGGGTGAAACTTTTGAGTATAGAACCGAGCAACCCGTAAAATCCAGGGTTTTTTGCATTTTCCTATCAAGATGTTAAAGAATCTAAAGTAGATACGTTTCTGATTGAACATCAGACAAGCACTGTTTTATTCAATTCAAGTGTATCGTATTTTTTCATTTCCGATGAGTTTGCTACTAGTCTATCTGTTGATATTCGGCGCTTTACTATTTCCTTATGTGTTATTATGCCTTTGGGAAGCAACTTCTATGCATATAGAAAATGTTTGGTGCATGTTAGTATCTTTGATGGAAAGTTGCTAGTAAAATTAATTATCATACTGATGTATACTTTTTAAAGCATCTTAGAAATGAATTGGTAAAGCATTTTGCATCAATTGAATATTGGAAAAGGCAGGTGAAATCTAATTTGCCTGGTGAGACGTCATTTTATTTTTTTTGTGATATGAATGCACAATTGTTTGATTAGTGCAGTGCAAGTTGGAAAGTACCTGCAAAGTGATGAACTGGTGCTTTTAGCCAAATTAGGAGTGTTGAAGAAAGATAAATGACATTGAAAAACATCACAGTTGTTGAAGAATTTTCTGTATGTATTTCTTGAAGAATTTTCAACAATACCACTAGAATTGGAAATTGAGATTGGTATTGATTGGCAGACAGGGATGTTTGTAATTTTAAAGTCTCCTTGAGGTTGACTCTGAAGGAATTGCAAAAATTGAAATGTTGGTTGTGAAAACTGATAGATAAGGTTTTATCAAACCAAGCAATTCATCTTGGAGTACTCCAATANAAATGAGGAAACTTGAGCCACTGCGTTACAGGGCATTGTTCAGTTGATATCACAAGGGTTGATAAAATGACTGCTATTGAAAGATCATTCACCAGTACAAGGTTTGATCTAAACTTGGGGCAGACATTGAGTTGTACTTGAAAATTTTTTAGATATTCAAGCCACCTACATTCAAGGGGGTGAGTGACCCCACAATTGTAGAAGACTGACTATTGACGTTTGGGAATATTCTGGATGACATGATTTGTCCAAAAAATAGGAGAATGGGGCTAGCCACTTTCATGTTAGAAGGTGAGGCTGAAAGGCGATAACAATCACATCATAGAGAGAGAATTCAGCTGACACCTCTTTCTCAGATTTAGTGGGATTATTTTTTCAAAGTTTTCAAGGACTGGTTAATTCCGCTTTCAGCCAACTTAACATTGTAAGATAAATTCTTCAATCTGACTCAAGGTTCCAAGACAACCATACAGTATGATTCAGAATTCATTTTTTTTTCAGATATTCACCACAACCCACTGTTAGTACCCAAGAAGAAAAATGTTAGATTTTTATGCGGTCTTCGTGATCAGTTAAGGTTGACTTTGGCGCCGTTTGAAATTAGTGACTTCTCAGTATTAGTTGAAAGAGCTAGAAGAATTTTAACACATTTGCAAATCGTGGTTATATGAATGCAAGGATATCATTCTTGAACGGGATAATAACAACATCATGGACCTTTTGAGATCCACCCTAAGGAGTGAAGTTCGGAGGCAAAGACTGCTTGAGGCTCCGGACCTAGCTTTTCTTTTAAACTTCAACCAAGTCACATTTTGTCATATACACACAAATTATAATAGAGCCGCTCATTTTTGTGCAAAGCGTGTCCTTAGTGGTTCTTTTGATTTGATGCATGCAGAAGAGTATTCAAAACTTCTTGCCATAATTGTAGATGATTGGTTTCTCTTTGTACATCATAGATGCTTACCTGCATAATTTTTTATACTTTTTTGATTTATTAATGCAATATGCAATATGACGAAAGAGCCAGAAGTAAAAACGAGCTGAACTTTTTCAATTAGAGCTGAACTTTTTCAATCAGTGATGGTAATCTCAGGCAAGCAAGAGAAGATTTTGGCAAGGTAGAAGAATTCTAAAGAAAAAATTAAATCAAAAAGTCAATAGAAGCAACAACAATCAAAAAGGTCAATTTGTGAAATGTGTGGTAAAAAGTATTTTGGACAATGTTTAATGGGTTTTGAAAAGTGTTATAGATGTAGACAGTCGGAGCATCTTGAGATGAATGGTCCGCAGGAAAAGAAAAATGACATCAGACCATCGACATTTAAAGGATAGGAACAGCCCAAAAAATTTTTAGATAACAATTAGTTTAGTAAAATTCAGTTTTTAGAAAAGTTTTCAACTCAAGTCAAGGGTGAAACTTTTGAGTATAGAACTGAGCAACCCGTAAAATCCAGGGTTTTTTGCATTTACCTATCAAGATGTTAAAGAATCTAAAGTAGTAGTTATAGATACGTTTCTGATTGAAGATCAGACAAGCACTGTTTTATTCAATTCAAGTGTATCGTATTTTTTCATTTCTGATGAGTTTGCTACTAGTCTATCTGTTGATATTCGGCGCTTTACTATTTCCTTATGTGTTATTATGCCTTTGGGAAGCAACTTCATGCATATAGAAAATGTTTGGTGCATGTTAGTATCTCTGATGGAAATTTGCTAGTAAAATTAATTATCATACTGATGTATACTTTTTAAATCATCTTAGAAATGAATTGGTAAAGCATTTTGCATCAATTGAAGATTGGAAAAGGCAGGTGAAATCTAATTTGCCTGGTGAGACGTCATTTTATTTTTTTTGTGATATGAATGCACAATTGTTTGATTAGTGCAGTGCAAGTTGGAAAGTACTTGCAAAGTGATGAACTGGTGCTTTTAGCCAAATTAGGAGTGTTGAAGAAAGATAAACGACATTGAAAAACATCACAGTTGTTGAAGAATTTTATGTATGTATTTCTTGAAGAATTTTCAACAATACCACTAGAATTGGAAATTGAGATTGGTATTGATTGGCAGACAGGAATGTTTGTAATTTTAAAGTCTCCTTGAGGTTGACTCTAAAGGAATTGCAAAAATTGAAATGTTGGTTATAAAAACTGATAGATAAGGTTTTATCAAACCAAGCAATTCATCTTGGAGTACGCCAATTTTATTTGTCAGGAGGAAAGATAGATCTATACAGTTATGCATCAATTATAAAGAGCTAAATAAAGTTACAATCAAGAATTAATATCCACTATCAATAATCGATGATCTATTTGATCAATTATAGGGTGCTACTGTATTTTTCTGGGTTGATCTAAGATTGAGATATCATTAGTTCGAGGTAGACATAACTAATTCAATTTTGAGGACCAAATATAGTCGTTATGAATTTTTAGTTTTCTTTTGGTTTAATCAATGCTCCTGTTGTATTTATGAACATAATGAATTGAATATTCAAGTTTTATGTGGATTAATTTGTCATTATCTTTATTGATGATATATCAATATATTCAAGAACTGCTGATGATAATGCTCAACATCTGAAAATAATATTGGAGTTGCTAAAATAGAATCAACTATATGAAAAGTTGTAAATGCGAATTTTGGCTGCGAAGTATTGCACTCTTGGGACATATTATTAGTGAACAAGGAATTTCAGTGGATCCTCAGAAAATAAAAGAAATATGAAATAACCTACTTCAAAGAATGTTGCGAAGGTACGCAGTTTTCTTAGTTTAGCCGGATATTATAGGAGATTCGTTAAAGAATTTCACAGATATGTCGTTGTCCAAGTTAATGAAAAAAGTTATTCAATTTGAATGGACTGTAGAATTTGAACACTATTTCAAGCATTAAAGAATTATTTGGCTACTCTTCTACTACTAACTACTCCATTAGGTGCAGAAGGGTTCCAAATTTTCGGTGACACATCATTGCAAGGCATTGGCTTTATTTTAATGTAAAATAAGAAGGTGATTGCTTCCGGACACTTAGAATCACATGAGATAAATCATCCGATGCATGATCTGGAGTTGGTTGTTGTAGTCTTTGCTCTCAAAATTTGATGGCACTACTTATATGATATGAAGTGCGATGTTTTCACCGATCAAAAGAGTTTGAAGTATATTTTCATATATAAAGAGCTGAATTTGAGGCAGAGAAAATGCCTAGAGTTGATAAAAAAACTATGACCAGGATATACAGTAATGTTCTTATAAAGCAAATGTAGTTGTTGATGCTTTGAGTCGTAAATCCACATGTAATGCAAGCTGAATTATTACTCTGGAGCTGGAATTGATTAAGAAATAGATGTCTTTCAGTTGGTAGTCTAAAGACTAGGTGATATGAGATATTTACATCGATTGACAATGCGACAAACTCTAACAGATAGAAACCAAGGTAGTTCAGAGAGTTACCATTGAATATCCAAAGCTCCTGAAACAATTTCAATCCGGAAAGAGGTCAAATATGACTATTGATGAGAATAGTGTTTTCAAAACAAGCTACAGTTGCGGGTGCCTGTTGATTCTTTTTTGAGAGAAAATCCTACATGAGGCTCATCATTCAGGATACACAATTCATCCAAGCAACACTAAAATATACAAAAAATTGAAGTTAATGCTCTTAAAAATGTGAAGCTTCTCAGATTATAAATGCTGAGCATCAGAGGCCCAGTTGATTGCTATAATCATTGCAAATACCAAAATGAGAAAGGGAAGAAACTGTTATGAATTTTTATTGGATTTCCTCAATCTAAGCAAGTTCATGATAGTATTTGGATCATTATTGGCAGACTAAAAAATTCAACTTATTTCTTGTCAATCAGACAGACGGATTCAGTTGAAAAGTTGATCAAATTAAATGTAAAAAAAATATCAGATTGCACAAAATTTCAAAAGTTATCATTTCTAACAGAGATGGAAGATTCATGTTCAGGTTGTGAAAAGGCATTCAACAAGGTTTGAGTACACTTTTGCGTCTTAGCACAATGTTTCATCAAAAGATTGAAAGACAATCAGAAAGGACAATACAGATATTGGAAAATCTATTGAAGCTTTGTGTCCTTGACTTTAAAGCTACTTGGGAAGATCACATTTCGATGATCTTGTTCTCCTACACTAATAGCTATCAATTCAATATCAAAATGACCCCTTATGAAACACTATATGAAAGGAGATGCAAAACTTTATTAAGTGAGATTGAAGTGGGCAAATGCCAAATGTTAGGTCCTGACTTGATGAAGCCACAAAGTAAATCAAATTAATCAGAGACATATTGAAAGCTGATCAGGATCAACAACAAAAATATTATGACCCAAAGCATAAAACAGTAGAATTTTAATTTGTTGATTTTATATTTTTAAAGTCAGGTTAATGAAAGATACTATTAGATTTGGTCAGGGAAGTAAGTTGAGTCACAAGTACATTGGCCCTTTTGAACTTATAGAAAAAATTAGCCCAGTTGCTTACTGGCTAGCTTTAACTAATGATATGATAGGTATCCATGATTTGTNTGCTGATGATAATGCTCAACATCTGAAAATAGTATTGGAGTTGCTAAAATAGAATCAACTATATGCAAAGTTGTAAATGCGAATTTTGGCTGCGAAGCATTGCACTCTTGGGGCATATTATTAGTGAACAAGGAATTTCAGTGGATCCTCAGAAGATAAAAGAAATATGAAATAACCTACTTCAAAGAATGTTGCGAAGGTACGCAGTTTTCTTAGTTTAGCCGGATATTATAGGAGATTCGTTAAAGAATTTCACAGATATGTCGTTGTCCAAGTTAATGAAAAAAGTTATTTAATTTGAGTGGACTGTAGAATTTGAACACTATTTCAAGAATTAAAGAATTATTTGACTACTCTTCTACTACTAACTACTCCATTAGGTGCAGAAGGGTTCCAAATTTTCGGTGACGCATCATTGCGAGGCATTGGCTTTATTTTAATGTAAAATAAGAAGGTGATTGCTTCCAGACACTTAAAATCACATGAGATAAATCATCCGATGAATGATCTGGAGTTGGTTGTTGTAGTCTTTGCTCTCAAAATTTGATGGCACTACTTATATGATATGAAGTGCGACGTCTTCACCGATCAAGAAGTATATTTTCATATATAAAGAGCTGAATTTGAGGCAGAGAAGATGCCTAGAGTTGATCAAAAACTATGACCAAGATATACAGTAATGTCCTTATAAAGCAAATGTAGTTGTTGATGCTTTGAGTTGTAAATCCACATGTAATGCAAGCTGAATTATTACTCTGGAGCTGGAATTGATTAAGAAATAGATGTCTTTCAGTTGGTAGTCTAAAAACTAGGTGATATGAGATATTTACATCGGTTGATAATGCGACAAACTCTGATAGATAGAAACCAAGGCAGCTCAGAGAGTTACCATTGAATATCCAAAGCTCCTGAAACAATTTCAATCCGGAAAAAGGTCAAATATGACTATTGATGAGAATAGTGTTTTCAAAACAAGCTACAGTTGCGGGTACCTGTTGATTCTTTTTTGAGAGAAAATCCTACATGAGGCTCATCGTTCAGGATACACAATTCATCCAAGCAACACTAAAATATACAAAAAATTGAAGTTAATGTTCTTAAAAATGTGAATCTTCTCAGATTATAAATGCTGAGCATCAGAGGCCCAGTTGATTGCTATAATCATTGCAAATACCAAAATGAGAAAGGGAAGAAATTGTTATGAATTTTTATTGGATTTCCTCAATCTAAGCAATTTCATGATAGTATTTGGATCATTATTGGCAGGCTAAAAAACTCAACTTATTTCTTGTCAATCAGACAGACAGATTCAGTTGAAAAGTTGATCAAATTAAATGTAAAAAAATTATCAGATTGCACAAAATTTCAAAAGTTATCATTTCTAACAGAGATGGAAGATTCATGTTCAGGTTGTGAAAAGGCATTCAACAAGGTATGAGTACACTTTTGCGTCTTAGCACAATGTTTCATCAAAAGATTGACAGACAATCAGAAACGACAATACAAATATTGGAAAATCTATTGAAGCTTTGTGTCCTTGACTTTAAAGCTACTTGGGAAGATCACATTTCGATGATCTTGTTCTCCTACACTAATAGCTATCAATTCAATATCAAAATGACCCCTTATGAAACACTATATGAAAGGATATGCAAAACTTTATTAAGTGGCAAATGCCAAATGTTAGGTCCTGAGTTGATGAAGCCACAAAGTAAATCAGATTAATCAGAGACATATTGAAAGCTGATCAGGATCAACAATAAAAATATTATGACCCAAAGCATAAAATAGTAGAATTTTAAATTGTTGATTTTATATTTTTAAAAGTCAGGTTAATGAAAGGTACTATTAGATTTGGTCAGGGAAGCAGGTTGAGTCACAAGTACATTGGCCCTTTTGAAATTATAGAAAAAATTAGCCCAATTGCTTACTGACTAGCTTTAACTAATGATATGATAGGTATCCATGATTTGCTTCACATCTAATGCTAAGAAAATGAGTTTCAAATTCAAATAGGAGAATTTAACTTGAAGATATCGACGTGCAGCAAAATTCGAAGAGCCCGAGAAAATTTTAAAAACTAATGTTAAGAAGTTGAGGAACAAACATATTTCTTTTGTTAAGATAAAATGTAAACACTGGTCTGACAAAGAAACTATATGGGAAAAAGAAGAAGAAATGCAACATAAATATGCTTTATGTTCAGATAATTTAAAAATTTTAAGAATGAAATTTTTATAAGGATGAGAAAACTGTAACAACAATTTTGAGAAATTAAGTATAAATTTTGGCACTGGAAAACTTACTCCAAATTTCATATCTCTCAGAATTCAACTAAATCAATTTTATTAAATTGTACGCGTTGAATTGATTAATTTGATATACAAAACCGAGCATGAATTTTTAACGTATGAGAAAATATAAAATTATGAAGTTACAAGTTTAATTACCCTTAATTAATCTTAATCATCCACCTTAATCTCGCATCATTATTGTAGTCAACCGACCTTTGCATTTAATGGTCTAATGAATTGAATGGTTAGGATTTCATGAGATTAAGTTGAATATCGCACTCCCTTCATTTCCCCTCTCCTTGTTTTCGATTTCGCATGTTTGTAGGGTCCCGCAACTCAATCCCTATAGCAAGAGAGGAATCGGTGACTGCAGAGTGCCGCAGCTCACGGTTTGAAGTTCCAGGGAGATTTGATAAGAAGAAATCCATTTTTATGACATTTCATATATTCATTTTCTTCTATTTTGACGTTTGTCAGGAATCATTGCATTTTTTCGTTTTCAATCATTGTAGTGGGAGGCGAGCTTGTGTCGAAGACTACGAATTTGGCTTGTGGGCTTTTGTATAGGCAACTAACACGAAATCAGCGAAGTAAAGGGAATGAAGGAAGACTGGGGGGAGGAAGAGAATATTTGAAATAATTCATGCAGGGCAACTCATTCGAGGTAAATCTTCACAAGTTTCTTTTTGTGGATTAAATTATGACTTAAGATATGAATTTCCTAAGAGGTTTATGAATTTCATATTATTTATACTAGGCGGTGAGCATGGGAAAGCTTATCTTAGGGTTGTCTGTCAATTTAAGTGAAATAATTTTGTGATAACTTANTATCTCTCAGAATTCAACTAAATCAATTTTATTAAATTTTACACGTTGAATTGATTAATTTGATATACAGAATCGAGCATGAATTTTTAACTTATGAGAAAATATAAAATTATGAAGTTACAAGTTTAATTACCCTTAATTAATCTTAATCATCCACCTTAATCTCGCATCATTATTGTAGTCAACCGACCTTTGCATTTAATGGTCTAATGAATTGAATGGTTAGGATTTCATGAGATTAAGTTGAATATTGCACTCCCTTCATTTCCCCTCTCCTTGTTTTCGATTTCGCATGTCTGTAGGGTCCCGCAACTCAATCCCTATAGCAAGAGCGGAATCGGTGACTGCAGAGTGCCACAGCTCACGGTTTGAAGTTCCAGGGAGATTTGATAAGAAGAAATCCATTTTTATGATATTTCATATATTCATTTTCTTCTATTTTGACGTTTGTCACGAATCATTGCACTTTTTCGTTTTCAGTCATTGTAGTGGGAGGCGAGCTTGTGTCGAAGACTACGAATTTGGCTTGTGGGCTTTTGTATAGGCAACTAACACGAAATCAGCGAAGTAAAGGGAATGAAGGAAAACTGGGGGGAGGAAGAGAATATTTGAAATAATTCATGCAGGGCAACTCATTCGAGGTAAATCTTGACAAGTTTCTTTTTGTGGATTAAATTATAACCTAAGATATGAATTTCCTAAAAGGTTTATGAATTTCATATTATTTATACTAGGCGGTGAGCTCGAGGTGAACATGGGAAAGCTTATCTTAGGGTTGCCTGCCAATTTAAGTGAAATAATTTTGTGATAACTTGTGAAAAATAACTCTATGTAGGTTTCCATGTGATTATGTGTTTAATATTATTATATCTAAAATTTCATGTATATTGTGGATGAATAACTACATAAACTATATGAATACAAATTTGGTAGTTCACTTATAACTATGATTTTACCATGTTATAAATTTGATGAACATGGTAATGAAATCATTATTTGTAGGCATTCATTTACTATGATTCATGTGTATGATATATGAAATGCCTATGATGAATGTTTGTCACAGGAATTATGATTTAAGAAATATCATAAGTGATATTTTAGATATGTTATTATATGAATATTAGTAAGTACNCAATTTGTCCACTTCATAAAATTCTAGAAGCATTTGTTGAAGCTAAAAGGGGACAATGCAAATGAAGAATGATGTTTAGGATACCATGAATGCTCTCATAATTGAAGAACCTATTCTTCCCACCAGAAATATGGAATAAAATCTAAGACATAACTAAAGGCGTAGTAGATGTATTCTTTGGTGTATTGTTTGTANAATATGGAATAAAATCTAAGACATAACTAAAGGCGTAGTAGATGTATTCTTTGGTGTATTGTTTGTAAAAAATCTAATGATACAACAAAAAACTATTAGAAACTTCTTGAAAAGCTAGCAAATTGAAGCAATTTTGGAAAGCAATGCAAAGGCACTACCAGTTATCAAATTAAAACTAAGGAATTGATGATGAAAATTGGGGAAACTTGGCAACTTATACCTTGTTGCTTTTTGACCCGAGGGTTTGGAATTATCAAGGCGATGACAGACAGTTATACTGTAGAGAAATATTGTTCTAATTTTTACGACAATTCAAAATAACATCCAAATAATTACAAGCCACTAAACATTGTTATTTTTATATCATAGCCAACTCACATTCATAAATATTAAGGTTACGACAAGAATTTAGTAATTTAGCCTAAAATAAAGTACATTATATTTTTGGTATATATTTGCATTTTTTTCTTTTTTTGTATATAAATTATGTTACTAGCCAACAAATTTATATGACTTTTTTTCTAGAGTGAAAATGAAAGCACATGTTAAGTTATATTGTAACTTAGCGAATAATTAAAATTCCATAATATACTAATTTCTATGCATATGTTCTAACATCTATGCAGGCCAAAATAATTAAATATTAATATTTTACTTTGTTAGAAATTTTTAAATATTTATATTTATTATTTCATTTAAGAAGTCATCTTAGGAACACTGTTTAAAATATTATATCACGTAGGTTTTGAGAATATGACATAATAGTTTTATTGATATGAAAGGGAGTATAAATATAGGTTACGTGAATTCTAAAATAGAAACGACATAATACCCATATCTTCAAGATTAAAATTAATCAATTCTTGATAACTATATGGAGATAAAAGGAAAGACATTAAATAGGNTTGTTATTTTTATATCATAGCCAACTCACATTCATAAATATTAAGGTTACGACAAGAATTTAGTAATTTAGCATAAAATAAAATACTTTATATTTTTGGTATATATTTGCATTTTTTTCTTTTTCTGTATATAAATTATGTTACTAGCCAACAAATTTATATGACTTTTTTTCTACAGTGAAAATGAAAGCACATGTTAAGTTATATGGTAACTTAGCGAATAATTAAAATTCCATAATATACTAATTTCTATGCATATGTTCTAACATCTATGCAGGCCAAAATAATTAAATATTAATATTTTATTTTGTTAGAAATTTTTAAATATTTATATTTATTATTTTATTCAAGAAGTCATCTTAGGAACATTGTTTTAAATATTATATCGCGTAGGTTTTGAGAATATGACATAATAGTTTTATTGATATGAAAGGGAGTATAAATATAGGTTACGTGAATTCTAAAATAGAAACGACATAATACACATATCTGCAAGATTAAAATTAATCAATTCTTGATAACTATATGGAGATAAAAGGAAAGACATTAAGTAGGAGATAACTTGAATGAAAATAAATTAATATTAATAAATTCTAACATAACATAGGAAATAACCAGAAAAGAAAAAAAAAATCAATACTAATAACTTCTAACACTCCCCCTCAAGTTAAAACATAGATGTCAATCATATTCAACTTAGATTTGAAATTATCAAACAATTGGCGATGAAGGTATTTTGTAGGTAGAACTTGAGTTTTCATCCCCAAAGCATTTAGGAGTACTTCTAGTTGACTGTGGTTGTCTTTGATTGTAGTTTCTACAGTGCAAGTAGGTAGCTGCAAGACTATTGCAGGTAATATTGTAGGGAAGTAGGGAAATTTGCAGAAAAGTACACAAGCTACAGGGAAAACTGTNATCAATACTAATAACTTCTAACACTCCCCCTCAAGTTAAAACATAGATGTCAATCATATTCAACTTAGATTTTAAATCATCAAACAATTGGCGATGAAGATATTTTGTAGGTAGAATTTGAGTTTTCATCCCCAAAGCATCTAGGAGTACTTCTAGACTGTGGTTGTCTTTGATTGTAGTTTCTATAGTGCATGTAGGTAGCTGCAAGACTATTGCAGGTAATGTTGTAGGGAAGTAGGGAAATTTGCAGAAAAGTACACAAGCTACAGGGAAAACTGCAGGATATGGATTGCAAGGAAAAAAAAACTTTGGAGGGTCAGCCGCAAGAAAAAGATTTGAAGGAGGTTTTGTAGCAGGAGAAACCTTCAGAGTGGGGTTTTGCTATAGGAAAAAGCTCAAAACTCTGAAGGAGTCTACAAAATGGAGAATTTTGTAGGTAGGTGGAAGACTGCTGCAAGTAAGTGCTACGAAATGGGTCTGTAGGGAGAAATCCGGTTGAGGAAGTTTCCTTTGCCTGCAGAGAATAGTTTCTGACTTTGATGGCTGCAAGGTAAAGCTCTGGAGGAGGCTTGCTACAAGGGAAAAAAAAACCCGGCGAAGGGCCTGCAACAGGAAAAGATCTGGTAAGGGTCTGCAACCACCTGCTGCAGAAAAACGATATGAATTGTTGTTCGATATGGCTGTAATGGCAGCATTGGTCATTGTCTGACTGAAATGGAGAATTCATTGGAGTTTCTCGGAGATTGCTACCAATCTAACATCTAATATGGAACCCTCTGAGTCCTCTGTGGCATTTAAAGGAAACACACTAAACTTCTTGAGGTTTTTACAAATTGCAGCAATCATTTGAAGACCCTAGTCACGAACCAAATTTAGAACCCAGAAAGTTTGAAGATTGTAACAACAACTAATGACTAGTTTGAGCTAATCAGTGGTGATTGAGGGGATTGGGAAACCATAAAGGCTGACTTGAGAGTTCCTAAAATCACCTCCTTTGAAGGAAAAGAATAAGTCGGTGCCAAGATGAGTGAGCTGCAGTGCTCGGACCAAGAGACGGNAGATTTGATGGAGGTTTTGTAGCAGGAGAAACCTTCAGAGTGGGGTTTTGCTATAGGAAAAAGCTCAAAACTTTGAAGGAGTCTACAAAATGGAGAATTTTGTAGGTAGGTGGAAGGCTGCTGCAAGTAAGTGCTACGAAATGGGTCTGTAGGGAGAAATCCGGTTGAGGAAGTTTCCTTTGCCTGCAGAGAATAGTTTCCGACTTTGATGGATGCAAGGTAAAGCTCTGGAGGAGGCTTGCTACAAGGGGAAAAAAAACCCGGCGAAGGGCCTGCAGCAGGAAAAGATCTGGTAAGGGTCCGCAACACCTGCGGCAGAAAAACGATATGAATTGTTGTTCGATATGGCTGTAATGGCAGCATTGGTCATTATCTGACTGAAATGGAGAATTCATTAGTTTCTCAGAGATTGCTACCAATCCAACATCTAATATGGAACCCTCGGAGTCCTCTGTGGCATTTAAAGGAAACACACTAAGCTTCTTGAGGTTTTTACAAATTGCAGCAATCATTTGAAGACACTAGTCACGCACCAAATTTAGAACCCAGAAAGTTTGAAGATTGTAACAACAGCTAATGTCTGGTTTGAGCTAATCAGTGGTGATTGGGAAACCATAAAGGCTGACTTGAGAGTTCCTAAAATCACCTCCTTTGAAGGAAAAGAATAATTCGGTGCCAAGATGAGTGAGCTGCAGTGCTCGGACCAAGAGACGACCGACAGAGACGTGCTCATTGACTCTTAGTCTTCTGAGAGAAGGACATCGGGCCACAAGAGCTTCAAGAGCTTCAAGGTTCATAGCATAGCCAATTCAATTGAATACCAGGGACTCGAGGCAAGTCTTCCCTGGTGGAAAGCATGACACCCAATTCACCACCCCCTCATCGTTNATCGGGCCACAAGAGCTTCAAGAGCTTCAAGGTTCATAGCATAGCCAATTCAATTGAATACCAGGGACTCGATGCAAGTCTTCCCTGGTAGAAAGCATGACACCCAATCCACCACCCTCTCATCGTCGTCCTCAACATCATTGTCTATTTGATCTAGAGATCGGAGACACTTGCATCTCTCTGCTATGACGGCGAGATCGGTCGTGGTGAATTTGTTACAGCAAAAAGGTGGCAGGTCCCAAAAGGATGTTGTTAGGATCACGAAATTGGCGGCAAAAATAGTCATTTGCTTGAGCCAAACTCTCTCGAGCGAGGGATAAGATGAAACCATGGCGGCAATAGGCTGACGGGTAGCAGTTATCGATCGAGCCGAGTTTGGACCTCAGCGCAAAAATAAGGCTTGTGGACGAGGGAAGCTGCGTTTCGATCACTATGAGAGGTCATGAAGCACAACACATTCTTGAGGGCATCTTGAGAATTTGGTCCGAGAACAGCGGCGGCTGGCCAATGGGAGTAAAGGTGGGCCAATACTTTGGCTGAGTAGTTCCGAAGGGATTTAAGGGCCATCGATCGTCATCACGGTCATCACAGTCGCCATTATCCAGGAGCTACTTGAAGGTTGTTGTTAGTTGCAGATCTAAGCTTTGCTAGCCTAAGGCATTTGCTTGCTGTGGAGATGAGGAATCCCAGACTTTGCTAGCTGTTGTTTGCTGCAGAAGATGAGGTCTGCAGGCTACACCTGTTGGCTATGGGGAGCGGGTGTTTTGTTTCTCGGGAAGTTCTCCTATGGGAACTTTTGCTGGCTGCTCCTGTGGGAGCGGCTATTCTATTGCCCAGGAAGTAGCTCTCCTACGGGAACTTCTGTTGGCTGGTCTTGCAGCTGTTTTGTTTCCTGGAAAGTAGTTATGCTATGAAAACTCTGTTGGCTACGGGAAATGGCAGTAATCCTACGGATGATCTGCAGGCTATNCACCTGTTGGCTATGGGGAGCGGGTGTTTTGTTTCTCGGGAAGTTCTCCTATGGGAACTTTTGCTGGCTGCTTCTGTGGGAGCGACTATTCTATTGCCCAGGAAGTAGCTCTCCTACGGGAACTTCTGTTGGTTGGTCTTGCAGCTGTTTTGTTTCCTGGGAAGTAGTTCTGCTATGAAAACTCTGTTGGCTACGGGAAAGGGCAGTAATCTTGCGGATGATCTGCAGGTTACAGGAGGGAGATAAAGTGGCTGAGGAGGGCCTGCCCGGAGTAGGAAGTTTCTGGCGGCAGGAGAACTTCTCCTCTTCCGGAAACTCTAGGGCTTATTTCAAAGCTTTGATACCATCTAGGTTTTGAGAATATAGTAGAATAATTTTATTGATACGAAAGATGATACAAATACAGGATACATGATTTCTAAAATAAGAAAAATATTACACCCATATCTCCAAGATTACAATTGATCACGGAGATATAAGGAAAAACATAAAATAGAAAATAACCGGAAAGAAAATAATTCAATATTAATAAATTTTAATATAAAATAAGAAATAACCGGAAATGAAATAAATCAATACTAATAACTTCTAACATATCATAATATCATTTAAGATACATTCAATTCCTTTTTTTTTGGGTATTTTATTTAATTTCAAGTGTGTGGGTACAACAATGTCCTGAACTAGTATCATAAAGGAATAACTCTTTCGATTGATTTATACATTTATTTCATTTGATTCTTATATGTCAAACTTTCGATGTCAATGCCATGCATGGAATATGTTTGAAACATATTATAAGGTTTATCTGATTAAAATGATATAGATTTTTAATTAATTTTATCATGGACTATCATGATATGAACATTTCAAGAAAACCTCATCCTTCTTTTTGTTTTTTTGGTGTAATCCTTGTATTTTTATTTTTTTTCCACCAGTGTATTGGTTTATTTTCTACCATCTTTTCGCCATTCTAAATGCCTAAATCATGCATGTACCTTCTGTTTTTCAATAAATTTATTGCCAGTCTCTTTTGCATATTCATTTCTCTATCTAGTTTTATTTATGTTCATTTGTCATTGAAGCAACAAAGGATAGGCGATGCTGAATTTAAAATTTTTTTTGAACAGATTCCATTCTGTAAGAGTAATAATAGCAAAAATTTTCCTTGTTTTCATCTCCAATTCACTGTATTGCCTCTTTAAATTTCAAGCTTTCAGCTCCTTTATCCTTGCATTTTGTGTGCAGGACTTGATAGCTGATTTTGAAGTTTCCGAGGGGATCTACTCGAGGGCTCGAATTGAAGACTCTGATTCTGTTTGTCTTTGGTTGGGAGCCAATGTCATGCTGGAATATTCTTGTGAAGAGGTTTGCTTCCTATATTTTCTACTTGAATAATATCTTTCATTCTATGTTTAAATTTTATGCAGTTTAATACTATTCTACTCGAGTCATTGCAGGCCAACGAACTTTTGAAGAAGAACTTGGAAAATGCCAAAGCCAGTTTAGAGGTTCTAATTGCTGATTTGCAGTTCCTAAGGGACCAAGTAACTATAACTCAGGTACAATAAGCTTAACTTTGATTAAATTTGTAATCTTAGGCCCCTGTACAAACCATTCCTATATCTCAATATATAGTTCAAGCAATTTTATGAACTACGTTGAGAGTATTTATTATATCACGAAGACTACATTATTGAGAATTTAATTTGGAATCTGAATATATTATTATGATCTTTTTTGGGAGAAAAGTTCCAACTTCAAAACAACCGAGTGTCCTGAGGATATTTAACATCTGGTAAACTCTAAAATAGTGAGCTCAATAAAATGGCTCTACAAAAATATAGGGTTTTTTACATACATACCACCCAATTCTTTTGTATTTATATACCTAACACCTAAACTTTAATTTTTATATTTATACCATCCAAATCTTTCATGTCACATCAAAATACCACCATTTTAACTTAAAAAAAGTGAAATACCCCTTTTCATGCTTAGGGAAGGCAAAAATTGAATTTTAGGTAAATACATGAGAATGGAGTGAAATGCATGTAATTTTTCCATATATTAAACAAACAGGGCTTGGCTAATTCGAGTAGTGGTTAACGTGCCTCTAGTTGATAGGAAGGTCATGGGCTTGTTAAATCAAAGAGAGAGAAGTTGGAATAGAATAAAATGAGAGAGGAAAAGAGAGAAGCCAGAGTGAAGAGATGGAAATTTTAGAGAGAAAGTGATGGCCGCTCAAAATTCATTTCATTCAATTACAATAATAAGCCATCAACGTCGGATATAAGTCCTGATAGAGAATGGTGTTTATCAATTCTGAGTCATAAAACCAGCCTCTATGTTGTAGTATTACTCCATCATTGTATTTGTGGGAGCTTGCTATGGGTA